>JAFFZH010015001.1:0-16368 GCA_018420115.1 Euura saliciscinereae | reverse complement strand
AAGAAGAAGAAGAAGAAGAAGAAGAAGAAGAAGAAGAAGAAGAAGAAGAAGAAGAAGCTGGATTCGATCGATCGAGTATTCCCGGTTTCCGGTTTCGTTGGGGGTTACGTGGCAGGTCTGGCGCGAATCCAAAGACCGAGGAGGTTTATGGGAAGGAATCAGAGCTGAAATTTAGGGCATGGGGAACGTTTCGTATCTAGCAAGTCGACGACTGACTCGCTCGCCTTTATACTATATCCAGGAATGAAATAAAACACAAAGTTATCCCTGCAGGACTCTAGCGGTCACACAGAAAAAGCAAAAGAAACAAAAACGAAAAAAAAAAAAAACACCGCGGAAGAAGAGGAAGGAAAAAAATTATATAATCTATTGCCGTCGCCAGGGGAGCAAAACGGTACCCCTACCCTATATAAAGCTCTGAAACTACTCTGACACAACAAACGAGACAAATTGTCCGAGTATACTTATACTCAGAATACAAGATAAAAAGAAAATTTCGCAAGAAACAGAAATAGGGTAAAAAAAAAAAGAAGAAGGAGATACTAGACTGCGGGACTCAAATTAACTTCCGGTTATTAACTTTTATTATTGATGTTATTCGACGAAAAAATAAAAAGGCTTCTCCGAAATTCTCAAACGGTTATCGCGAGATATACCTACTATCCTCCAATTTCATTTTATTGGCAAATAACAATTTGCGGTTAACCCCGTTGGATGAATAATTTGTCGACTAATATCCATCGATCGTTGATCCCTGCGGCGGGGATGAAACTTAATTTTCTTAACTTTTATAGTTTACAATTAGTTTCATTAGTCATTTCTGTTTTCTCTCAAGAATTCCTGGTAGTTAGGGTTAAGTATTCAGGAATTCCGTAGCCACTCCGTGGAAACTCCCGGGACGACGACTGTATCCAATAGTTTCCGACAATCGCGGTGGGGTGGTTGGAGCATTCCGCACGTAACGGTATCTAACTCTTCTTTCATCCCTTGTTTCCAGACCCTTTATTGTTACTCGCGGAGTTTGGCACGCGAATTCAGTCCAAGCTATATGATATACATCGACTCGAGGGGATTATCTCTATCACATTTTACAACCCCCGAAAAATATAGATATTTATGTGGCATGCGCCGAAAGTAACTGTTTATTCGGCAAGGTTATGTTTTTCGTACGAGCCGTTGGTTTTACCTGGCGAGCCGAAGGCGAGCCTTGCAAAGCAACGGCGAGTACTAAAAACATAACCTTGCCGAACAGTTACTTTCTGCGCGCGCCCCATACAATATTTTTTACGGAAAAGGCATTAATAGTCACTTTGACGCCAGTTGAGTTCCGCACGAACTGCGTATAGGAGCTGCTGTAAAAGGTAGTAGAGAGGGGGTAACCTGCGGTATAAAGACTTTATTCCGCAACTTTGACATGCGCACTTCGAACTGCGCATCAAAGTTGCGGAATAAAGACTTTACACCGCAACTTTGAACTTAGCGGTATAAAGTGCCACTTGCCGGAACGAAAACAGGCGTCAAAAAGTGACTTTTTAATGCCTGTGCCGTAAAAATATATATATGTATGTACATTAGACAGAAATTATCACCGCCGTAAAGCGTTTAGATCGAACCTTTTTCTATTCAAAGTACAGCTTTTTTGTATCAATTTGAAAAGAATTTGAGCCAGTGGTTTTTTTCCCCCTCTTCTTATCATGGATTCAAGTTTCCGTGAAATCTTTGTTCCAAGGTCTCGAAAAAAGAGAAAACTTTTCGTTCCCGACCGGATAGATGAAAGTGGAGGGCTATACAAAAAAAGCTCTGTTATCGTGTCACAAAATGACGGTGAATATATCCTCGGTGCAGGAACCACAAATTGGACAGAAAGCACGATTTTTGTCACCTTTTTGTTTTTGCTTTGTTTTCATTTTCAGTCGCACGAATGCCTCAATATTTATTTATCATTTTTAAAGAGCGTCGTATCGGAAAACTGGGATAACGTATTTCGATCACGCTGCGTGAATCGGCGTTGACGGTTGAAACAAAAGAGACAAATGAAATACGAGGAACCAATTAAAATGGTATTGATATGGGGAAACGCGCGTATAGCCAAGAGCTATAATGCATAATCCTCTTATCGCAGGGTAGACAAACACCAGACAGTGATAACAGATACGATATATTTTTTTTAATGGCAATTTTCAAGTAGGAGACACTGTAAATTCTACAGCAGCTTGAAGAACTCCAATTAGTCACGGTGAACTGAGTTCTTCTCATTTCTTTTTCCAAGAAAATTTCTGTCACCTTCAATTAAGCAAACAATCAAGTAATTTGTACCGTAATTTTTTTTTCATTATTTCTTTATCTCAATCTTTCTCTGAATTTGCCAATTATACAATTACGTATTTGAAAAGCTGTATAAATTCAGCAAGAAAAAAATAACAAAATCTGTGAAGTATTTCACACACTGATTAAACGTCACGGTTCAAATTTTTCCATTCTTTACCCACTTCTAACTACTTCATTTATTATTCTCTTTTTAATCAATTTGACCGGGTGGAACAAATAGGCGCAATTAAAAACGACATTTTCACCCCCTTGATGTCGCCACGATACGCAAACACCAGTAAACAACGTCTTACGGGTATGATATTTCGGTGCGGGGGTTCAGGGTGAGAGGGAAATTCAAAGTTCTAGGCAAGTCATGCTCGGCAATCGGTAACTGGCATAAGTTTCAAGGGTCAGAGAAGTTATCCGAGTTAGCCTGACCCGAGGCAATTAATCTAACGTTGAAACATGACAAAAAATCTAGTAGCGATTACGTGGCAAAAACTTACATGGCAAATTGTACGTTGGGTAAATATCTTCGTACTTTGGCTGCAACCGCGATAAGCTTCGCTTTGGTGGCAGAAACAAAAACTAAAACAGAACAAAAATAGAAAACGGTTTTGCCTTATGCACAATCCCGGTATTGTGCTCGCCGAGGTGAACTTAGAAAGTTGAAGAGAATGTAAACGCAACAACGGTTACAATAACAAAATCTTTATGGGCGGTAAAGGATAAGAGACAAAAACCAAGTATGCAAGATTAAATCTTTCAAAGTTTTGAAAAACTAGACTCATACACCTCGAATAAAAGAGTAGAGCTCCTTCCCCAAATTCTTATCTTATTTACGCAGATTGTCAACTTTTTTTCAGGTTAACTGTCCCAAAAAAAAAAGCTCTGAATTTGTTCTTTCTAGGTGGAAATATTTTATTCCGAACCGAAAAAAAGTCCCAGATTCTAGGTGGAGGATTAATAAGTCAAATTTTTTTCTTTATTGTTTCTCAACCGCGACCACGGTGGGGTAGGTAGAGGTAGAAGTTACGATCCCTGGCGGCCGTTACGTATGGGCCAGGCCTCGTTAATTTTCTGGCTCAGAACTTTAATTATAGCGGCTTGAATCTAGGCGGCTTAAACTGTTCCGTGTATCGCGACTAGCCTCTACGATAACTGCGCTAAACTCTGCGACACGTTGAAAAAAAAAAAAAAAAAGAAATTACACTAAAAGAGAATCGGCGGGATTATTTCGGCCCAATTATTTCTAAAGTTGCAGAACGAAGAAGGGATTAATTAAATAGTCGAGGGAATAATTGCATAAAAATCGACGCAACGATGACCAGGAATTTTTTGCCGAATGACGGAAGTAATTAGAAAGCGTCATAATCCGAACCCTGCAAGGGCGCGGAAGACTTGTCGTCAAAATTGGAATTCCGAACGGGGGTAGACCACCTTCTTGAATACCTGCGTGACGGCATTCCAATATCCGTTCACATCGGGGCCAAAACGGTGCTTCATAGCTCGACCATATCGACCGCATGAACGTCGCATCTGAAATGAGAGGAAAAATGGTGTATGGAATTATTTTACGGGGGGTGAAAATAATAGGAGGGGGAATGATGAAAAAAAATGTAGACTCTTGTTTCTCTGAATGCAATTCAGACTCGTGGTAGAGAGTTTAGAACGTGATGCGATGCAGCTTCTGCTCGTGGAGTGCAATTTTACTAGCTGCAATTTGACACTCGTCCAAATGCAAATCGACCGCCATTTAAGTTCGCGAAACCAGTTTCAGCCGCAAGCTATCTACCACTTTTAGTTAAAATTACATACCCGGTATAGGGGTGGCTGGGCGCTCCAGTTTTCTCCCACATGCAAACTACTGGCTTCACCGATTCAACTAAGGCTGATGTGGGACCACTCGGTTGTGGAAACTCGATATCAACAACTATTTTCAAGCTAACGCTGAAATAAACTCTTCGATTAATTTCGATGACAAGAAGAAGAAAAAAGAATCGTTTTCAGTTTATCGTCTATACAGGTTTGTGTGCCTGGAGTCAGGAAGGATTCAGCACCGAATGGGGGATGAAAATGGGAACGAAGAATACAGAGCTTTTTTTTTCTCCTTCTGTTAACGCCGCATTTCGGCAGCGAAGAGTCGAGCTGCAGTATAGTTATGCTGAAGATAAATAAAAATGAATGATGGAGACAACTGCATTTTTTTGACATCGTTTTCAAGAGCTTGATGTACTGGTTTACTGCGACTACGCGTTAAATATGTATCAGTTTCAACGTTGGATTTTTTATACTTTTACCTGACCGATGTGAGAATGTAGACTAAAAACAGAAAACCGAAGAATATATATTATCTCTTACACTCCTCGGGGTTATCTTTCGATAACTTAATTTAATTATTCATATTAAAGGGACGATTCGAATACCTACTCACTTGATTAGTATAGTACTGTGCTATCAGAGGATATGGAATTACCCTTCTCAATGCTGAAGAAGTCGCTTTAAGTGTCTCAATTCGTTTAGATAATGAAACTCTCTATAGAATGCTTACAGGCTTTATTAACCGAACCGTGGTCTCAATGCAGCTTCACTCCCTCATTTCCATCCGCAATTATCTAATAGACTTTGAGTCTTTTTCTCGTCATGAAAAATCGACGAAAAGAATTGAGATTGAAGAGACAATTTTTCTAGGTAACGAGTGTCCGAAATAAATTATTAGTCAATCCCAGAATTCGATATCACTTTAAAAATGCTTCCAAATATTTTTAATTTCATGTACTTCTTGAAAGAAAAACTTTTTATGAATTTTCCTGCGTTGAATGTATTGCATTCTATAATTAGACAATTGGACGGTATCCCAAAATCTTTGTTTACAAAAAAAAAAGAAAAAGCTACAGTTGTCTGGATGTCAAATTCAGAGACAAAGACAAAAAAATTAGATACAAGCGGGTAGAGGATACAATTAATCATTCGACCAAGTAGCAGTAGAAGAAGTAGAAGAAGAAGAAAATTTTAAGCCGTAGTAGAGATAAATCGAGTGAAAAGTTTCAGCACAAGTGATGTAAGAAAGTCAGCCCGTGGTGAGGATGGATCGGTCTCGAACTCTCTGGACCCTTGCCCTTGTCTGTCTTGGCAAATTCTCAGATTACAGAGCTTTTTCTTTGATTGAAGTCGGTTAGGAAGAAATTTCACGGTTTGCTACCGCAAATAATATCTTTGTTCACGCCACCGTGGAAAGAAAAAAACAAAAGAACATTTTTTGATACAATATCAGCTCATCGCTCGTCAGACTTCCCCTCGGTTAAGACCTTTAGTTAGGCCTCCCAACTCAGCGGAGATTCTCTCGCTTCAAACTAGGGCTTTCAACTTTATTAATGCCTTTGCTAATTTTTAGCCCCCCCCCCCCCCAGCCAACTTCAAACTCCTCTGGCTCAAAGCCCTGTGACTAATACGTGTCTCATTTTCTTCCTGGCATAAAATCTCTTTCACCAGAAAAATAGTTTGGCAACCTCTCCGAAACACGTTTCTCAAAATAACAATCGTCGCTAAATCTGGAATCACACTAATAACTCGTTGAATCAACGTGTCAATATAGCTCGTGAAATATTGACGAATAACCGAGGAAATAATTGAAATAAGTGAAAAATGAATGAAATAATTAGAAATAACTGAGAAAATAAATGAAATCATGAAAAATAATGAGAAAAAATAGATAAGAAATTGAAAAAAAAAATGTGTCAGTCAAATATTGAGTTATTTCCCTCCCTCGGTTTGCTGTATCCACTGAAAAAAGTGTCTGCGGCACGCGACGACTTTGACCATAATTTCTCTAAATGAAAGATCGTTCGGTTCTTTGACGTGGGTTTGACGTTTCGCGTTATAAATGACACGGGAAAGAGAAGAATCGGAGGGAAAAACGTGAGTGGGCCTAGGGCCAATCAGTCAGTGGGTGGCAAGGGCTTGAACCCCGCGGTCTGGAAAACCCTCCGGAGTATCTCTGCGGCAGACAAATAGCCGATGGTCAATTCGGTTCGAGAGTGGCTTTCCTCCTCTGGGAACCCATTTTGCTTCTAGGAGGTAATCTAATTCCTCCAAAGACATTTCGGAGGATTTTAAACGCCCGTCAGATTAATAATTTGGGAAACTATGATAACGACGACGAGGTATATCACCGCCACCCCATCGTCAACCTTCTGGACCCGACCCCTCAGCCATTGAAAGTGATTAATGGAACACTGTCCCGGCAAGAACAGAGCTTCGAGATTTTTTACAAGGATCCTCTGGATTGTTTCGATATTTTTAAACTCTCAACGATAAAAAGCACTCGAGCTTTTTCTTGATAATTTCTTTTGAAGGAATAGAGAGTGGATACGAATTTCTCATTTCGTATAGACAGCGGTTTTTTTTTTATCCGTTCTGGTATATCTAGAGATTCTGCAACGTCACCGTTTGACCCAAGAACCGGAAACTTGATATAAAATAATCTGAAAGCGATCGCGTCTCTGAGTGCTGGGAACTTCTTCAAGCTTGCATTTTTTTTTCTTTCTTTCCCTTTTCATTACAGGAGAGTGGCGATCTAGATAGGGCCGGGGTACCGCGATAGAGATCATCGCGAGCTGCGGAGGGACAGGGACATTACAAATACGGGTAAGTCATGTGCTTTTAACCGGAAGAAGAGTTAATTAATATTTAAAAAAAAAAAACTGACCAACCCACACACATTACTATCATATTACACTTCAATAGTATGATACGATGGTAGATACAAGGTTCCTCGGAAGTTAATTAAAATTAATACGAGTTCCAGGTACCCGAGTGTAGAATAATAAGGTGGGGTTGGAAATTGTTGGTGATAACTTTCGAACACGTCAGAAAATTAGGGGAACCACTCAAAACCCAAAGTCGTCCAGAGACACAGACACGGGTAGACTGATTCGAGAATCGTACCAGAATCGTGTGTGTTAAATGTGGAAAATTACCCCGGGAATACCTCGCACGTACTCCTCTACCCCTCGCTCTGCAGGTTCCGAATCAATTTTAGGTGGTGGATATAACAAGCGAACTGAGTTGCGCGGAGTAACCTGATCAAATATTATAGCAACCCTGATTACTTAAGGGGTTTGTTTTGCCGAAAACCCCTACGAAGGTTGTGTCATGAGACCGAAATCATGCGTGTGCATGTCACACTGGAATCGATAACAGTAGCATTTAGGGATGTATTGGCTGTACAATCTCAACCGAAAATGATTCTCGTCGGCAAATTGAGTACTTCACGATAAGATAAAAATCGGAAAAAAAATCAACCGTGATAAAGATGATAAGAGTATCCATTTTTAATAATAATAATGCCCAAAAGTTGTCAGTGAATTGTTTAAACAAAACATTGTTCAACAAATTTTCTGGTAACAGCATTTTTTCTTCATCTGAAATGACTGCCCTGATTTTTCTGAATACACATGAATTTTTTAAGAATTTTTTCACTATTTTGAAATTTCCGTTTTCGAAAATTTGTAAAGGCTGTATTTACGAAACTATTTGTTCCACGCTCCGGAAACTTCGGAATTGTAATCTACATCGTTTTCACAAAAACATATCCAAAATTCAGATTTTTTTTCCATTTTTTCAAAATTTGGAAATTTTTGAAAACGGAAATTTCAAAATAGTGACAAAATTCTTAAAAAATTCATGTGTATTCAGAAAAATTAGGGCAGTCATTTGAGATGAAGAAAAAATGCTGTTACCAGAAAATTTGTTGAACAATGTTTTGTTTAAACAATTTATTGATAACTTTTGGGCATTATTATTATTCAAAGTTAATACTTTGATCGTCTTGATTGTGGTTGATTTTTTTCCGATTTTTACCTTATCCCGAAGTACCTAATATTATCGACGGGAATCACTTCTGGTTGAGATTGTACGGCCAATACATCCTTAAGAGCTTCTCAAAGTGCGCATGAGCGGAAAAAGAAAAACCCTAGGGCGGAAAGTAGAGCGAGAGTAGGAAAATCAAACTTTTCAAACACGTGGTGGAAAAAAGAAACGCTTTGGAAATGACTATTCATGATCAACGGGCGTAGTCTCAACGTCAGGATTTGATCAATGTAGATGATATTCAACGTCAACAAAGGAACGATGGAACAGGTTTGATTACACTCCGGTACGTTATCCGTGGCTACACGGCCTTACATGGGATCTGGCGTCAATTTTCCTGTTTTACGAAAATATCCACCATTTTTATTATTATTATTATTTTTTTTTTATTATTATGAGAGGAAGATAAAAATTTATCACGTTTTTATGAGGCAGGGTATATAAATCCAGGGTAGCTAACCAGAATTGGTTAGCGGAGAAGGTACATACGTCAGAGTTTAGGATAAAAACTGCAAACAGCAAAACCTGGCCATAGATTGTCATTATCTCTGGGATAAAGAGAGAGAGAGAGTGAAAATAAATAAAGTAAAGCAAAAAAAAGGTGAAATACAATATCTACCGCCTAGCCGCAAAGTTCGTGGGTACTCCGGGTGGCCTGGATATGCAATACCGTGTTTGCGGAGAGCCGCAAATATTCATGCACGCAGATACGGTGTGATATAGGCCCGCAGGTACGGGGCGCGAAAATTAAATCCCTGCACTTCACGGGCTGATCCCTAATTCGTAAAATTTATGCGTCTAACGGACTCCCTCCAGGTTTCTGGACTCTGCGGTTCATTTCGTTCCAATATACACATCCGACGTTATAATATGTATTCATACAAATGTCGAACATGACGTTTCGCGTTGGTTTGACGTAATGGGAATATATGCGAAAATTCATCCGGCCGTGGACAACGCGCGTCCCAATGATTGGCAGGTTTGAATATTCTTTATTCAATCCGTTACCATCAATGACTGACCGCATATATTAATTCTCACGCTGATGTATGCGAGTCAAAATAACCACTCGCAAAATACGTCATGTTATTTCAAAACTTCTCTTCGCCCGTGAGAATCCAAATATTGGTTATTTTCGTTACCCTCAATTCCCAGGAGAAAATTTTAGGAGCCAGAATTGAATAATTAAGTAAACGATTTTCTGCCCAGTCCAATTGTATCATCAACACCGTTTTTGTATTTCTTACTAAGGACGGACTAAAAAATTGATGAACCCCTTCAAAATCGACTGAGAGGTTCGTAAAATTAGTCGAAAAAGACTAAATAATTGATTAATGCTTTCAAAATTGACTGAATCTTCCTAATTAAATCACAGAATAATCACTTTCAGACATATTTTCTCTAAGATTGGCAAAAAAAAATTACAAAATCGTTTCAAAAACTTAGTCAGTACGAATTTCTTGACTTTCTTAAAAGTATTGAGAAGATTCTAGACAAAAAAATGAATAAATTTTTAGCAATATTATCTGAAAAAAAATGTTGACAAATTCTTGCAAAATTCTCCAAAAAAGAGAAAAAAAAAGTGAAGTAACGCAACGCAAATCTTTTGGTGTATCAATTCAAATTTCAACGTATCTAACAAAAAAATGTTGAAATAGGCACGGCAGTGGTCGGTTGGTTGTGCTAGGTTGTCGTCGACCCAGGGGATGGTGGAATTGAACCCTTGCCAGGAAGATAGCCGAGTCTCTGAATCATTCTGAAATACGTACCTCTGGGACAATACTAAAGCCTGCGTTATACGCGGCGCGGGGGATGCCGTCCCATGTTTTACTTCCTTTTCACCTGCACCCTTTCCGGAAAAGGGTAACCCTTACGATACGCCCGGGCAGCGGTGACCGTTCCGAGGACCAACAGGTCCACCTCGGGGAATAACGGGGAAATGTTAATTTTCAGTTTTGTCTTTTTGTCTTGTACTTTTTGTCAATTTTTTAATCACTTTATACTCATTTTTTTTTCAATCAAGCATTTTGAAAATTGCGTTATGGCTGTAGAGACGGTGTAATTTTAGGGCAAAGATGATGCTGGGGTAGGACGAATTCGCTCATGTAGAAATATTCCGGGGATCGTTACGTCGATCAGGAACGTGAAAAATATTTTTATATATTAGGTACAATTATTTTTTGCACAAAGCGGAAATCGACGCTTTTTACAAACGATTCGGTTGAGATTTTTTTTTTTTAAATTGTGATCGTTTCGTGAACTCCTCGAATGAAAGTCGTTGAAAAATAATGACCGGATTGAAGTAAGAATGATGATAACGACACGGTTTACAAGGGTTTTTGTTTTCTACCCCTGAACTGTTTTTTTTTTTTTTAATTATTCGTCCGTGGCACGTATAATAATGATTGAATTTAAAATTCACAGACGGTCTTTGGGTTATTGAAAATCTTTGAATTTCAGATTTTCAACGGAAAGCCTTTTGCCAAAGTGACTTTTAAACGTTAAATTTTATAATACACAGACTGCCCCCTGAAAAAGAAGAAAAAACTGACCCATTTCAAAACGTGAATAAAGTCAGATCACGTCTATCGATATTCGAAAATTGAAAGCTCGTTTTTCAAGAGCGCGTATTGCTACGAGGTGAATATAAAACCGTGAATTTCCAACGGTAAAAATCAAAGATGCATTCGATAAAAATATTCTTCGATACGTTAAAGAACAATGAAATTATATTCAGGCACAGCCGAGCTTCGGGGGACTGTAAATTGTAATTATGGTAATAAATTTATCACACGTGACATTGAGCCGGCGAAGAGAAGAGGAATAAATTTGATCTGCAAGTGAAACGAGGCTGGCAGTGATACCGAAGGACGAAGGGATATATTATATTTGTAAAAAGCACCCGAGCTTCCATGTGTGTTTAATTTATTTTTCGATGATTAATAACCTGCATCGGGAACAGACGTAACCTGTTATTTTTGACAAATGGTTCTCCAATTTCGGGGACGACGCGATGCCGGCAATTTTTTTTTTTTTCCGTAGCGACCTCTGACCTGATACTACATAGATTTGGGATTTTTATAGTTCTCGATTGTTCAATAACTTTTACAGAGAGTATAAATTGTCCTGAATTAAAAATGTGAAGAATAAAAGTTTTCTTTCCACGTCCATGTCCAAGATTGGTTCATCTCTTTGAATTATCTCTTGGCTTCTGTCTCAATCAGCCCAAGGCGCCGGTTCGTCTCTCTTCATAAATTGGAGTTTAGAGGGGAAAAAAAGAAAGTTTGATTATAAGATAATAATTTAGAAAATACGAACCCAGTCGAAGGGTACGAATAAAAGTTAGAGTCCATTAAACCCCCAGGAAACTAATCTAACTTCAATTCATTCCCAATTATTGCTTGTTTATTTAACGACTCTTTATTTTTATTCCTTTTATTCTATTTCCGATTCGGAATTCGTTCGATTCTCAATTTTCCATCTCATTAGTACCGCAGCACTCCGAGAAACTGAGGGGAAAAAGTTAGACCATTTCGTTGGGAAAAGATAATTGAACGCTTTAGTTCTTTAATTATAATTACGATCGGTGCAGTTTTTCTCTTCCTCATATTTTTCTCCTTTTTCTCGCTCATTTCACGGACAGGTTTCCAATTATCGATCCGAAAACAGAAGTTCGAAGATTCCGTGATCCTTGAATCGACGGTTTTTTATCGAAAATCATCCAATCCAGCGATTTTGTTATCAAATCCCCTCAAAAAGATGAAATTCAAGCTTCGAAAATTATCGATACTTGTTTTCACATTTTTTTTTTCGTCGGCAAACCTACACGTTCCCAGGTGGTATAGCGGTGGAAATGAACGTGCGAACGTGGTGAATCCCCCTCTGACGCCTCGTTGGCGGACGATCAACATTTTAAACGGATTAAACAATCCAAATATGAATAATCATTCTGGGAGAGACCGAGTATAGATTCATGGGTGAAAACGAATCAGAAAACAAGAATTTTCTCACCAATTTTTGCAAAATTATCGCCAACTAATTTGACCACGGGTGAAGAATTAATTTTTAGTAAATCTAGGACACAAAATTATTGATTAAACTCAAGGATTATGTTCAAACTGTCAATATAATCCATTCGATAAAACCTTGATCCTATCGGGCTTAAGCAGATGGATTAAAATTTCAACACCGTTCATTCGGTGCCGGTGGACGAAATTGTGAAAATTTGTTCATTTGAGCCGCAACAGCGTTGACAACGTGACGTAATTATTCCATTCAGCTATTTTTCATTCATTTTTTTTTTTCTATTCTTTCAGTCTCCCCCCAGGAAATATCAAATTTGCATATTTTTAATAAAGGTTTTTGAAGGAAATATACAAATGTTGTTACGCCGTGATTATTCCCTACCGTGAAAAAGAAAAAAAAAATTTACTGGGTATAAAAAGAGGATTCTCAGGTGAAAGAGAAAAAAAAAAAAATTGTCAGATAACGTAAAACCTCGGCTTCGTTAGCGATGCTCCTCCTACTCCCTCCCTCCGCCTTTGGATTTAATTAGATTGCTCGATCGCTACATTTCTCGCCACTGACCAATAATTTTTTTCTTTTTCTGAATGAAGTTGTTCGAGCATAAAACAAAAGAAAAAAAATAAAGAAGAAATGGCAGTACATAAAATTAAAGACGAAATCTGATTCGGCTTTGAAAAGATGATACGCGGACAAAAAAAAGAAAGAAAAATGGCGACGTAATCGCGTGACCGTAATGACCGTACGCGATTTCCGAGGCAAGATGAAAAAGAAGCGAACGAAGATTAATTTCTCTGTATCGTAGGAGCAGGGGACGAGGGAAACTGACGTGGGCATGAAACGAGGTATTTGAATGCTTTCAACTAGTAACTCAATTAACAACCGAGTCATTACGTTCTGCGGGCTTACGGAGCACACTTTATACCACTACCTTATTCTGATTCAGTTTCTAATGGTCTAATCCCGACGTTGACGTTGACACAGCGATAATAGAGTAGAAATGATAAAAAGTTAATTACGATTTGTTTTATAATCAACGAAGCCGCACGGTGCGTCTACTTCCTTCCGGGTATTTCTATTCCTTTTCGATCAAAGAAAACTCGACCATGTTCAATCGATAAAAGCATGAATCCAACGCTTATGTTATGTACCGACGGTTATGGAACGGCGAAAAAGCACAAATGGAGCGCGAAATGGCACAAGAAGCTCCGCCACCGGGTGCCGGATGGTGGCTGAAAGGTGAACGGCTGCAGTATACATCAGAATCGTACCGGGTTGCCGTTGAGTCCAGTGAGCGAGTCTTCCGACTCACTGATTCACGGATCATTCAAGTTACCCGGATGACTGAGCGAGAAATAAAAAACGTCGCTACGCCAAAGCCCAGGGTGTGAAAAACGAATTTTCAAAAAGCTCCGCTCCAAACTTTCTGTGACTTCCGGTTTCAAAAAAATTATACAAATGTCAACGAAGACGTGAGATAGTCTAATTTCGTTATTGACATTGATGAGGGAGGTGTTTTTTTTTTTTTTTTTGTAGAGAAAATTTCTGACCTCGATTTCTGTGAACCGGAAATACGGATGGGGCGTATAACGAGTGACTGGTAATATTTGATCATTCGGCTTGGCGTGCGGAATTCCCACGAGGGTAAAAAAAAGAGGGACGAGCCCATTTCATGCGTCACGCAATAGAACGTTCATTTGTTTTCATTAATATCGCACCCCTTTCGTGTAGCTGCTAAACCTTTTTCATTCAGATATTATGTTCTTTTTACCGACTTTCATTAGTTCCTAGACCCTTATTACAGACAACGGTTTTCATTCGGTCATGTTAAAGTGACAGATTAAGGGCGGGTCTTTGGGATCGTCAGACTCGAGCTTTAATCGTAATTGATGGAGTCGTGAATTTTGTGCGATGACGCGATACTGAATCGATTCGATTATTAAAGATCGTAAATAAAAAATTATTCTGTACCAGGTCGAGCGGAAGAAACGCGATTTCTAATCACCCGAATAAATTTATGACGGAAGCTCATTAGCGCGCTTCGCGGAGCGGCAGTTTGGCCCAGAGTCCCAGGATACGGTACTCAAAGGGAACGAGCCAACCATGAGATACCATAAATTTTGAGAAAATTATTCCCAAAATACCAACACATGACCCCCCTTCAATCTTACGTCCCGATGTAATTACGATTAGGGTCTCTTTCACCGATCGGGACATCGACCTATTCTGGACTTCAACCACCCAACGAAATCCACGGGCTTAATTGACCGACTATACCGAATGTAATTGCGGCAAAAAGGACCCGACGTTTAACCTCTGCTAATAAACGAAGCCGGTGGAAAGCTCGTTTGATTAATGTTAGAATCGAAGACCGAAAAGTTTGCGCTAAAGGGCGCGTGCTACAAACTTGCCGAGAACCAGAGATAAAAGACCCTAGGGCGGTAAGAAGGCGCGCACGCGCCTTATTTTCCTGCTTTTCGCTTTCAGAATCAAAATTTCGAGAGAATCGAAGAAAAACAATACGTTGATAATTGATTTTCGCCTTGAATATCAAAGAATCAGAGTTTTCGAAGTTTATAATTGAATTTTCCCGCCAGTTTTTCGACATTGCGGAGGCGGTGAAAATCCCCGGATTGATTAATTAGCTCGACGCTGAAGTGGTAACGATTTTAGCGGTAAATTCCTGACGGAGAAGAATCACCGTTCATTGATCACAGTCTGGCTCCACTCGAGAGGCGGATTTTTCTTGGAAATTCGTGACGGCTCACGGCGTATCTATCTATGTAGAGATCGCGAGAAAACGCGTTAAGGTAACAATGAGCTTTACGTTTGACGTTTTATTTTTTTTTACGGAAACAAGAGCTAACGATTTTTTTCTACGGAAAGTGTGAAACGATGTCGGAGGCTAATGATGTCGATCTGTAAAGCCACAAAAGGCCGCGTGTGTTTTCGCACGAGCTTCAACGTCCCGAAAACCCGGCGTCGGATTGGGATTTTTTTGAAAAAAAGGGGTTGATACACAATGCACAAAAGCTTCTTATGTCGAGGGAACTCGGGGCTGGAGGCTTTCTCCCCTTTCGCAGGATCTTCGAATCCCTATGCAAAATGATTTTTCGCGGTTTGTTTAGAAAAAGAGCGAAACCGAGGCCAGCTAGCATTTTCCAAACCATTGAGTCGACGCTGTTGGCACTTTTTCTCGAGATTTTCTAAAAATCTGATGTATCTCATATCCAATTGTGATATGATTGCTAATCGAATTTCTCGTACAAATTTTCCTACACTCGATGGAGTTTGAATATCAGAGATCGAGAATAATGAGATACATAATCGACGAAGTGGGTCGAATATCGTCGACTGACATCCGACGAGTGGTCGAGGATCAAATATCCATGGATTTCAAAGCGGTGCTGGTGACATTCCGTAGTGGCACCGAGGGTCCTGAGCCACGTGCGAACGAGGGTCCTCGTTGAGGAGAAGTGGCATGCGTCTCTTGGTCCACCCGCGATTGTGTGCGAAGCTTTGGTTAGGATGACTTCGACGCGACCCCCAGGGCTTACCGAGGATCAACCTCGGGATGAGTCTGGCTTGCTCGATACCACGTATGTACGCGTGTGCCCTAGACACGGACGGACACGTGCCCGCAGGAAGCCAAGAATCCCCGATGCGAAACGAGCTCTGTTTCTTATCTTTTAGCCAAATTGCGGTGAACGTTGATGGAAGGTGGAAAGAATTCTTGATTAGGGGCTGATATGCATGAAAAACTAAGTCAACGAAAATTTCGAGGATTTTTTTTTGTAGGGAAACTTTTTGGGTTGAGAAAATATAAGTCAATCATAAAATATCGATTCTCGAGAAAACGCTGAGCACTTTATCAGATTTCACTTTTCTTGTATTTTTCAGACACCTTTTTGGTTGCTTTTTCCTTAAACAATGGGATAAACGGTCATGAAAAAATCAATTTCATTACTGCTTTTCGTAGAGAGATTCGTTCGTCAAAAATTAATCTCAATTTTTCTACTTTCAAATCTGTTTTTTTCACAAAGTTATCATTTTTTGTTAACAATTATTCTAGACTTATTTTCCCAAAATGAATCGGAAATTCTGATAAATTTGATCACACGAGAGTCTGGTACAGTTTTAAAAGAGAATTCAACTTTTTTTTTT
>JAFFZH010015000.1:57023-89939 GCA_018420115.1 Euura saliciscinereae | reverse complement strand
TTTGAACAGGCTCGCTAAGATAAGCTGGTATCATTAGGAGGTATCGATTTGTCACCTTAATTAGTGCTTTCAACAACAGAAAAAAAAAATTGTGGGAAGCCCAATTAAATATTAATACGCGTTACGGTAGAAAAAGGAACAATTTTTTTTTTTATATCATCGCAGCTTATGACGTGTAGATATCGAACCACTCATTCATTCATTAGATGAATGATTTACTTATCATAATCTGACTGAGTCTAGGTATCTGATTTATACCTCGTATCGTTTATGGGTTTCAGTTCGTTTTTTTTTTTTTTTCAAATTCTCGATTGTGTCAATAGTCATAACTAGAATTATTAAAATTATATACGATTACATTTATATATGCGGATCGGGTGCGTAGGTTTCAAATAATTTTCTCATTATGTTTATCAGTGTCCCTATTTCATTATTTAAATAATTAATGATTTTGTAATTCTTTGCATTAATCAAGTCTCTGTTGATCGAGTCACTGCACTGATTTCGTTTGATAAGATTATTATCGATTTTCATACACACGTGGGAAGAAACAAAAGTAAAAATAATGATAATAATAACAATTCATGCCACTATAAGCGGCAATGTAAAAATTGTGTAAAACTCTTGAGGCAATTGAGACACGTCTTGGCGCTTATCTTGTCCCTCGCAGACCTGCGTCTGCCTTCAGTTTCGGTATCTGGTATCTAGACAAATATATTCTACATATAGCTTCGCGTATCTCGACGTACGTAGACCTACGATAGGTTCTAATGTGAATGGTTTTTTGTTATTTCTCACATTTCTTCATCTTCATTTTTTTTTTTTTACCGCGAACCAAACAGACAGAAAAAAAGTGAAAATTTCCAGTGATAATGTGCAACGTGTCAATTAGCGCATTTTTATAATACACACATATCGACACTCGGGAAGTTTGTTGTTATATTATTGTTCTTATTGTTATACACATTAAAGTTCGTCGAATAATATGTCTCGTAATAAACGATTCTGTATACCGTTACATCGTTTTTTTTTCTTTGTTTCTTTTTTTTTATAACGAAATAAATGAACAGCGCTCAGTGTTATAACAATGCTTCGAATGCAATGGTCGAGTCTTGCGAGTGAGTATAATACATGCATATGCGTAACCACATGCGAAACGTTTGATTCTTTTTCTTCTGTTTTATTAAAATTAAAAAAAAAATGACAGTTTGTCAGGATTATATGATATTTTATAACACATGGTGGATTCTACAAATGATTTTTTTTTTCCACTCTCTTTTTTTTTCTTTTTGCTTCTATCTATAAACTTTATTATGTAGGTATATCGATTCGAGGTTTCGCGTTTGAGATAATTGTACAAAAAAAAGGACATTTTCACCGTTCGATTTAGTACCGCTTTTACGTTCTATGTATAGCCTATATACGGAATCGCGTAAATTTTTAATAACCACGGGACGTTTTACGTGAATAACGATCCACCGTTTTGTACAACGTATGTGTTTTTAGCATATATAGATATATATATATATATAGATTTAATACTATACGTCATTATTTTACGATCTTAAAGAATTTTTGCGAAATGAATTTTTCTTAATTTTTTTTTTCTTCGATAAATTATCGTGCGGAATAAGAAACTGATTTTTTTTTTCTTGTGGTATCTTGAAAAGAGATGAAGAAAAAAATAATAAATTATGTATTACTTTATACCGTCAGATAAATCACGAACGTGTAATACCTACAGGTATAGCAAAGTCATTTCGCTGATTTACACAAATGATAACGAATGGATCGATGAGATATGGGGAAGGCGATGACGTTTGTTTAACGAGACATTTCGTGTTCGAGTGATAAAATGTCAGAGAGAACTGTTACAATAATTTCTCTCTCTCTCGCTGTTTTTATTTTCGTCAAAATTTATTATCTACATTTCTACAAGGTTCTGAAAAAGACATTTTTTTTTTCTCATTCAAGTCAATAAAATCACAAATACAAATTCACAATCATTTGTAGGCCGCGTCTTCAAATAAAAATATAAAAAATCAATGAGAAAAAAAACCCTGTGAAATTAGTCCTGTCCTTGATTGATTGAATAACTATCGTATATTGAGTATTTTGTCTTTTGGTTTAAAACCGTTACGATAATTATATACTGAGGGAGTTCGGTGTAATATCAATCATATTAACCCTCTAGTTAAATGGGAATAGAAATATTTAGTCTTAACACGCGAGACGGGGTTATTTCTCCGTGACAACCGAGTGTTTCAGGGTTTTCTCAAACTTCCGGTTTATACGTCGCGTTGTGTGCAGTCAACCCCGTCTTTTTCTCTGTTCCGGTACCGCTTATCCTTATATATACAGATGAAAGATAAAAAGAAATGAAAAAAAAAGAAATTGGAGTAAATAATTAAAATCACACACAGAGGACATTATTTGTTTATTTTATTTTTGATCCGTTTTTTTTAGGAAATATTGTCGCTCGTCTTATCATATATATCTATGATAATTATATCTTTTCATTTCCTTCGCGGTTCATATCCGCGAAAAAACACGTCGCCAAAATGACGTCATCAATTCGTCAAAAACTATTCAATTACCGCAGGTATGAAAATTGGATGAAAACAAAATTACTGCTAATTTAGGAGACAAATAACTGTTTAAAACGTCATTTTATTACTCAAATTATAATAAATCGTCAATTCAAACGGTTTTGCTTTCCCGCCACACCGTGACGTCACTATTAGGTGCAAAAACTCCGTCATCTAGCGTCATCTCTGAAAACCCTAGTTAAACTTCACGTTGTTCAGATATAATTGTAACAATTGTTAATTCTGACGTCACGTTTTGGTCAATTTTAGCCAATATTATCTAATAAAAAAAAAAAAAAAAAAATTGAACCAGACCAGAGACCAGCTTCGATCTGAATGAGACATGAATGTCTACCAATATTGAAGTTAGTGAGTCGTAACATAATTCTGTGAAATTTTGAAATTTTTCCACAAATTTAATACCTGAACTTCCTCAAATAAATCGAGCGAAGAAATTTCTATTGTTAGATCGGGATTAGCTCAGGTGTTGCTTATTGTTGTGGAATATCACCTGATTCATAAACCCTAGACCTGCACCCCGTCGACTATAAAATTTCGAGAACCGTGTGTCAGTTAGTTTCGATTTCAATCTCCCCCTCTCCTCGATTTGTCGTACGAAAATTAACGACCTGTTGCAACCGCTGGTTTATGGTCGTTACTCATTTTTCAGTTAACTGCACGCCGGAATTGTCGAACGTTCATTTTAACCGTGTAAAATTTCACAGCATTGAGTTTCTTTTTTATTTCCCATTTGTTTATCGTTTTTGAAAAATATCGTCACGTTTTTATGACAGTGAATGGATTTCCTGGTTCCTCGTGTCACAGTGATTATTGAGATTATTATTATTATTATTATTTTAGTTCTCAATCATGAAGCCAGAGAGATTATCGACGAGTAAAATTTCATCGGCGGGGTCAGGTGCCGATCGTAATATCAAATCTGAGAGTGGCAGTTGTTCGGATTGTTTGTTGGGTTCTTATATTTTTAACCTTCGACGTTTACAATCGATACGAAAAAGTAACGATGGGAATATACGATCAGAACTCGGAGTGTTGTCCGTTGATATGAACGATAGAAACGAACCAACGAGGCGAGACGTTATTGACGAAAAATATAAAGGGGATGGAAATCTGTCGGATTTTAATTATACTACGATTTTTCGTCATTCAACGATTATGAATGAAGGTAAAAAAAAAAATCTGTACACTGTTAGAAATATGTTGAAATTTATTATACAAACGGAAATGAAATTTACAAATCCTGGTGATTGGAATAAAATTAATGTAAAACATCTTGAAATTTCATATTTTTGTTTCAATATTGAGACGCATGTGTATATATTTAAAAAAAAAACACTCGACACATGGAAATACGATAAACTGGAAGGACCTATCTATGACGGGTCGCACCCCGTCGTCGAAAGCAGCCTGATCCTAAACAGATGTGGTCTTTGTAGAAACGCTACGTCCTTTAGGCACTTTACAAACCTTCAGTTATTTCGTTCGTATATATAGAAAATATATTCTTCAGTCTTTTAGAAGCAGTCGAAGTAGAAAGTTGTGCCTATAAACAGTTCTCTAATCTAACAGTTTTCAATAATTATATCTCAATATTCATATCGTTGTATTAAATTTATAAAAATGTTGCGGAGATTGAAAACGTATTATGATTTTTTTTTCGTTTGCAGTGATAAAGGTATTTAGTCAATTATTTATAAGCCATTCAATTAAAAGCTCAAGATTTTCATTTTTTCGTTCATTATATGCAATATTTTATGATCCGATTGAGCAATTATTGTAGCAGTGGGAACTCATTTTCAAATGAAATTATCATGAATTATCATATCGATATGAGTATTCAGCCGAATTTTCAAAACTGTTATATGAATATTGAAATATTGAAAAAAAATTGAATTTTAACATACAAAAAGTATATGTTTATTGCTTCACATAGATTTTTTATGAAACTTGATACAGAAATTTCTAACTGATGAATTTGGATATACTGTCAGAAATTTTTTATTCTTCTATCATTCAAATCTAACGAAAACAAGGATATCCCTTATGAAATTCATTCCCCAAATCGAGGGGGAACAAAAACTCATGTTTCGGGTTATCGCTATACATGTAGAGGGGTCAAGTATAATTTTCGGTTTTCACAGATGACTGAATATCGTATAGATTTTCATCGGTATATCCCCCTCCCCCCCCCCCCCCCCCCCCGCCCCTATTTATTCACTCGGTAGCTACCAGGAAATATAGGAATGAATACATGTCACGTTATCGAACACATTCGATTCGTTTCGACAAATTCCTGTGACTCTATTTTTTTTTTTTTTTTGATCTCTATACGGTTGAGATATTTTCGTAATTGTTATTTTTTCATTTGTCAATATTGTGACTATTTCGGATTCATAATCAACGTTCAGAGTCTATATTCAATATTCAATATATTGAATTGTGGTGGAATAAATTCAAACGAGTATTAATATGTATGATTTAATTTATTTATCATTTTCAAGTCTTTTTGTTTTTTCTCTGTTATATCGCGACTTATTCTAACCTTTGCTAATTGTCTGGGATTCTTTTTCTTTCATTCAAAGTTGTATTTTTCTCGATTTTTCTTAGAATTTCAAATTCTGAATAAAATTGTAGGTCAAAAATTGAATTAAATTAAATAAAATTCATTGAAAGTTTTTTTTTTTTCTTTAATTTTATTAAAAATTTCAAATTTGGAACAAAATTGTAGCTCAAGAATTGAATTAAACGAAACGAAATGAAAGTATAAAGTTTTCTTGTTTCAATTTTATTAAAAATTTCAAATTTTGAATAAAATTGTAGCTCAAGAATTGAATTAAATAAAACGAAATGAAATTAGAAAAAAAAAAGAAATTGCGTCCGAGTGTGTGTGTGTAGCGAGTATATAGACGTATATATAAGGTGGGCGAGAGAGCCGAAGAGGTTTTCCTCTGGTCCTTGCCGCCGTCGTCGTCGTCGTTCCTTCTTCGATCAATAACGCGTGTCCTTGACCAGTTCGCAGCCTCCTGCAGGCGGTCGGTCCGCCCGACCTATCACAATTCACACCCTCAACCTCACGCTCATCCTCAGCTATACGCGGCTATGAGCCACACACGCACACGCAAGATCGTAACCTATACGCATTCTATCACGCAGAGATGAAAATCACCCCGCGTAAACGACACCCTGGTGTTTAGAAATGCTGCGGCGATTATTATTATTATTATTATTATTATTATTATTATTATTTTATAACGTGACAAGTAAATTAATTAATTTTTTATTTTTTATTTTTTTATTTCACCTTTCGTTTCATTCTGTTCATAATTATTCTCAGTCATCTAATAACTATATTCAATATATTAATAAATATTTATTTGAATTTATTGAAATTATTCAATATTCAGTTTATTAATATACAGTTTTTTTTTCTTGTTGATACGATTTTTCACCATATACGAGTATTTTCCGACTACATTCGATAGCATTATTGTATTTTTTTTATTTTTTTTTTATAGCGTAAACGGAATTTCGAACAATTTTTTTTATTTTTTCACTCAATTTTATTAATTTATCTATACACTACATATAAACTTTATTAATAGATATTGGATCGAGTCTATCGGATCACGACCTTGTCTGGTGATTTTTTTCTTTTTTTCCTTCCTTCTTGTTTTTTTTTCTTCTCTGCAAAAGTTTATACCAAGGAATAGCCATTTCAGATTTTTCATCAAGATAAATATTGTATCACATCCACTATGAAAAATTGTTCCGTATCGTTTCGCTTATCCACTTATAACCCGTGTAGCAGTTAATTTAAATTTAGTTCTTTTGAAAAATAATTTTTTTTTTCGTCTTCTCTGTTTTTTATTTCACTGCGGAAAAAAAAAAAAAAAAAATGACAATGAATATAGTTTTTTCGTTATATTTTCGTCATTATTATTATTATCATTGTTATTATTATTATTTTTATATTATTATTATTTATACAATTTAATAACATAAACTGTGAAAAATGAGTATATTTCCTTCTTTTCTTTTTTCACGCTCTCAAGTAGAGCCGGAAGCTTCGTTTTCCTTATATACAATATATATTCAAAGAAAGATATTTTTGTCACTATATATAAAACCTCACGAAGAAAAATTTGCACTGTTGGTTTATTTGTATAATATTGATATCATGTATTGTACGAAAACCGCTAAATATTATTATTATTATTATTATTATTAATTATTCTTTTTCAATCGTTATACTCGTAATATGATAATTGATAAAGAATCGCGGATGTCGTTTGTCTATTCATTTAACTAATTAACACGTCGTCGTTTTTTTTTTTAGTGTATTGTGCACTTAAAATTTTCTTCTCATACGCAATTGGTTGATCAGTGTGACATGTATAATAAGAGGGGGGTCAACCATTGTAAATCCGACGACAATATCAAACAACCGATAACCAGACCGCACTTTGCCTCCCGTTGGTATAAAATATTGGATACCCCACTTCTTCTTCCTGTTTTTCATTATACAGTAGTATAATAATTAGGTATGTTGTGAAAATATTGCCAGATTATTTTGAAACTCTTAAACGTCAAGACGCACGTTTTACCTACAACTTCGGCAATTCGTTCCATACCGAACAATCTAAAAACATAATTTTTCTTACCTTATAGTATATATACACATTTTGCCTTATATTTGTACATACACATAAATAATGGGTTTGTGTATAATATATTTTTGCATAAGAAGAAGAGATTTTTTTTAATTCTATTAAGTATCGATATAGATAAAATATTGGGAATCAAATATCGATAATCAAATTATTAATTTATTATATTTAAATGAAAGAAAGTGAAACTTAATGATTTATTCAAATGTGCTAAATAAAAAAGTGACGAGTTATTATATGTGAATATTAAACTGAGAAGAGGCTGAATACGAGCTGCTGGTAGTTGAAAATTTTCAGATGAATGCAATATTTATAATTTCAGCCCAATATCGTCGCATAAAATATCGATATTTTTGTATCGCAGTGAAAACTTGATTTTTTGAGTATATAGTTCAATTCAAAGAAAGTGACAAATTTTTCCCACCAATTTTTTCCATCTTATTTCAGTGTTTCGTGGTTTTCATAAAATCTCGCGTCGCAGGTAGTGTGATTGGTATAAGGTAGTTTTGAGACTCTTGGTGTATTTTTGAGTTAGAATCTTACGAGCGTTATATTAATACATGCGTGTATATGTGATAGGCTCCAACGGATAAAGTTTTGGCACCAGAATACAAGATATTCTTTATAATATTCTCCGAATTTTGTAAACTTCTCTAAACAGTGTATCTGAATATTATTTTTCTTCACGTTATTTTCGAACATCAAAGTTTGAAAATATCTTTCGATTGTTTTCTTTTTTCTTCTTTTATGACATAACGTTTTTTGATAAAAATCGATAGAGAAAGTATAGATGAAGGGAAAAAAAAGCTTTCATAAATTGTGCGAAATATCAATTTGGAAAATTAGTCTGCAAAATATCATCTGGCAATTTAAAGACCCTTGATACTCGCGTGTCTGTCTCTCTGTGTGTGACGAATAATTACACAAGGTCACCCGTCACGTGGCTAAAAGCCAAAAACTAAAAGGCGCGAGTTTTATTTGCTAATTAATTGACGTAGACGTGGAAAAATCTAGCAGAAACCACAGAATTTCAAAAACACGGTCAATATCTGCCTCTGTTTGCCACGATTCAATGGTCGGTCGGTATTATCAATCATACTCGTTCGGAAGCATGTAACAATTAATTAAAACCGCAACGATCTTAATCATTATTTTCTCTTCAGAGGAAAGGGGGGGGGGGGGGGATTAATTGATTCATACGAGTCGTTTTGGTGTTTTTTCTTAACTTTAACTACGTTTTAAATATATTAACGATATTCTAAGACTAAGTTTAAGTAGACTAAGTTTTGTCCTTGTATATTTTTGGTCCATTCGTACATAGATCTGTGATAATTACGTAAATATATTTTAATCGACGGTATTAATTCATTAGTTTTTTTTTAGTTAATCAGTTTTTTTGTTCGGCTTTTATGTGGTTTATGTATGCACTCGAATTGAGTGCCTTTCCTCAATGAGAGTCGGTGCCAAAGGTCGTTAAATCGAGGTTTAATTAGTCATACCGGATCAACAGAAATTATCCTTTACTCGAAACCCGCTCACGCTATCGTCGTTATTATTTTCCCGGAAGTGTACGAGGTTCTTAGTATTTGATTAATTCTGGTCAGGGAAACGATCAAGTAGGTATAAAAGTCTATTTTTTGCAAAGGTAAAATGCGCTTCTTTACACACGATTATAATATAGTCATAAAGTCAGAAAATTGAAGTTTCAAGTCGTAACTGAACGCGGGTGTTAATTACAGGTGATAATTAATCGTTAATTAGAATTGCATCTGCAGGGTCTCGAGTTCGAAGGAAAATGTCGATTCGAAGAGAAACCTGAAGGCGATGGCTATATTATACCTAAATTCAATTTCTTGAGAGTGGAGTAATGAAGCTTAATTGAATTTCGTCACGTCTATTATCGTTAGTATAGTAATGAAAAGTATGGGACGAGTTCACTTGCTGAATTCGCAGAATATATGTGTTACAGCATAAATTAAATTATCGATCGTTTATGTACCAACTACTCGTATATTCAATTTGAACAGAGACTGTAATCCACAGATCAAACAAACAACAAAAAATAATGTAATTTTTCAAATCTATAAATTATGCAGACCCAGAACTCTGATACTATGTATGCGTAGGTATATAATCTAACCCGCGTTGCCTCGAGAGTCCCGGATACGCCGCATTGCGGAAGGGAATGTGCGAAAAGAGACACTCCGCGCACGTGGATTTTATTTTCCACCCTTTCTGACCCTTCCTTCTGTTTTATCTGATTCAATCTTAATTTTTTGTTTTCACGTTAAAAATAAATTTTACTAAAAACAAAATTTCATTATCTAAAATTGTCATAATTAACGATTATGATTTTAAATGATTAGATGCTAGGAATAATTGAGGCTATTAGAGTGTGAAAATGCATTTTTGGCTGAATAATTTTGTTTAGAATCAATGACGAATGAAATTATACAACTAAAAAAACATCGATCATTGGGATATCAGATATAGTGTCATAATAATAGTTTCACACCCTGTGGATACTGGATAAATAAAAAATTCTAATTTCAGATTTTTGAAACTTACCACCTGAAAATCGTTGTTTTTTAATTGTAAGGTTTGCACGTTATGAATTAAATAATTTGGTTCTCCTACCCCGATAAATCGACTAAATCGAAAAAATACTAATAATTTCTGGGCAGAAATGCCTTCTGGTTGGCAGTGACGTTAGAATTCACAATCTCATCGCCATATATGTTACAATAATCTAACGATACATCCTCCGATAGAGACCGTGAACTAGAAGATACGGAGTGTAGAGTGAGAAATGGGTTCCCACAGACGACGCTAGATGGCAAGCTCCTTTCGCCGAATAGTGACGTCACGTAGTGGCGCGAAATAAACGACGTTTCAAACGTTGAAGAACCGTTCAAATTGACGATATATTGTATCAATGACGTTAATCATTATTTTAAGAGTTATTTTTCACCTGAATTAGTGTTTTCAACAATAGAAAAAAAAAAACAATAATAATAAATCTACAGACCTCGAGTGTTTCTTATTGCATTTTAGTACAAAATACATTTGAATCTGTCGCATTCTGATTTGAATCCGTGTGAAATAAATGTTTTCAAAATTCTAAGTAATTCAACATTCGGTTCTAATTTGGATCGGTCATCTTTTGTCTTTTGCAATCCTTTTTTTATCCGCATTCTCGTTACATTTTAACATTTGATCCCCTTTACCTCATTATTACCCCGAAAATGAAAGGATTTTCAATGCTAATAATAGTTATAATAATAATAATAATAATAATAATAATAATAATCGTGATCGATCCAATTTCGGAATAATTCTATCAATCTTGAACCTGTTAATTGTTAAATAAAAGAAGAAAAAAAATGGCGTTTTATATATAGAGTAAATAGGATCTTGTATGACGTCTTGGTCAGGGGGGAGGGGGGGGGGGGGGGGGGAAGGCTTGCAGCATCTTCTAAATAACACTCTTCAGTATATACATATACATATTCATATAATATATATAATATTATAGTATAGAGGTGGGATTGAGAATTGGAATATCACCAAACGGGGGCGATGAGACGTCTATTTTAGATCTGCGAGATGCCGACGCCCTCAAAAATAAGATCAGAGAGTAGGGAGAGAGAGATGAGAGAGTCTGAAGTGGATCGGCTCAACGGTTCATGGGTGCGTAGATGAATATCAATTCTGATCTGATCTGATCTTTAATCCGTACCGGATATCCGTGCGGTTATAACGGGTGATGCGCGATATATACCCGAATGCGTACTGTGACTGTGACTCACAATCAGTGGTTGGATTGCCTCAGACTACAGTGTTATACCCCCCCTTTATTAGATTATCATCCTCTGCAGCTCATTTCGTTTCCCTATCCCCCACTCATATCAGATGATCTCGATTGCGTCGGGTAAATAACAATCGCTTCGGTAGTAAGAGGATAAAGAGCGGACAGAGTCGACTTGTTATCAGAAAGATATTGACCGTCTTGTTGTAAGGTGGACACGCAAAGTGACTAGTAATCGGACTTAGAGTTTGTATAAGTATCGTTGCGTTTGAATAATGAATATCGCCTTGTGTCTATATATCGTTTTGTTTTATTATCATTGACATAGAAAACAAATTTTTCGGTCTATAAAAAGTGTTTTACGTAGTTGAGAAAAAGGAGATCGTTAATTATATCACGAGTATTATAAATATTTGGATAGTAAAAAAGAAAAAAGACTGAAGAACGCATTTTATAAAATTCGATATCTGATGAACGGTGTGTGAGAAAACTATAATACGACGTATTTGTTGTGTGGTTTTAAGTGGATTTCTGATTTTAGTGTTTGAAACTATAAATGGATAAGAGAAAAAAATTGATTCCATCGAGGTGACGCGAGATGTTTCAAATAGTAATCAATGTTTTAGAACTCGGTACCAGCGATGGGGGTGGATCAGCTAGTACCAGTTCACCAGGAAACAAACGACGTGGATTCAGTGGGTGAGTGATACAATTTTTTTTATCCCATAATTATGTTATAATTAATTATATATTATTTGATTAACGCTATTGAAAATCTGACATATTTTTTTTTACTCGGTTATTTTAGCCTCTGATAATATAAGAAAACTATGAAAAGAAAAATCTTGAAGCTGTAATTTATTGTACGATCTATTTTGAAACTGGGTCAATTATGATCAGATTTCGTGGATAAAGTCGAACGAAGCGTTTCAATCCATCGTCAAATTTGGGACTCGAAAAATTTATACATGAATATTTATATAGTTAATTCCTATTTTTGTTTGTCGACTTTAAATCTTGTACACTTGATTTGATTTTTTTTTCTAATTATCTTTGACCGAGATAATCACGATTATCTTCAGGTATCGATAAGCTATGTTGTGTTTTTACAATTGGTTAATTTTTTTTTTGTCAATTATCTCGTGTGTCATGAACTGGTTTTTTTTTCTGTCTTCCACCGGATAAGATATGGATATGAAATAGTTTCGATAGGAGTAGTTTATTGTCTCGTTCGGAATCTTATGTAATTCAGAAATATGATAATACAGGATTTATATTCCTGTTTTTCATTTCGTAATATCGATCAATCACGTATTTAGCACGTGTTCGATTGTCAGCCTGAATAATTCGTGTACACAGAAAAGGATATCCAATAAATTATCGTGTGATTAAAAATCCAATAAATTAAACTCAAAGAAGTTGATTTTTTTTTCCTAACACGTTCGTTATGAAAATCTGCGTGTCATTCGGTCGTGTTAGATGGTGAAATGAAAATAATAAATAACCAAGAACGACGTTGATTTATGCGATTAAGGATCAATGTTGAGATTCTGTTCAGTCTAGAATTGCATTTCAATAAATTCCATTAATTAATTAACAAGAAGCTGTGAGATTCTGAAACATTTACATATGACTCACTGGTGGTTTAAACTGTATTCTGTAATTACACCATTCATATTATAAACACAACAATTCATAAGTGCATCTTTGTGGCAAAGCACTACATGGACATTAGTCATTTTATTCTTCTTTGTAAATTAAGATTGCATCTTCTTAGAATCCTTGATGTAGCCGAGGGGAATTTCCTTACAAATGAAACGACAAGCTTAACGTGACTGGACAGTATTTACATTTTTTTTCTTCATTTTTTCTACTGAACTATAATTTGTACTATTGTTAATGTTTCATAACGTACTGGAATAAGTCCATTCGTATATAGCGATGGTTTTAACCAGAATCATTATTACCACGTATCAACCAGCGTTACTGTTACAGTTCGTTGCAGAAACCCTGCTCCTCATTGACACTGTTCCGTTTGTTATTCCATCCTCTGATCAAGTTACAGTAAACTACCCGTTATTTATTTATTTTCTTCATATTCTTCCTCCTAAGATAAATTATAATCAACAGTGAAAAAAATGTAAGGAAATTGTTCAGTCGTGACAGAATTTAACGATAATAGGTCATTTGAGAGGGAAAGAGTTGTTTTTTTTACAGTGAAACCTCATTTATACGTTTTTCAAGTGAAATGCCTTGGCACTGCAAATTTACCGCCACAACCGAAGAAATGTTGCGTATCAAGTAGAAAAATGTACAAGTGTGAATCGTATAAATGAGGTTTCACTGTATTGCTATCCAGCATTTACGTCAATGAAGGATTCTTCTGTACTGTATAATCGCAGACTTGAGATCCATATTTGTAAGAAACATGTGGCCTTGATTAATTCCCTCGATGTTCCCATAAGATAAGAAACGTTGCGGCGGGCTACGCCCACGTTCCGTACCACATGTGTTTCATATTCACTCTTAATCTCAGTTTTATTTATTCATTTATTTATTTACTTATTTATTAGGAGGAAATGGCTGCCTCCGCCTCTCCGTAAACTGAGTCAAGGAAAGGTTGAAAAGTCAACGGCAGCAGCGACTGTGACTGCGACACCTGAACGTGTTCCAACGTTGAAGAAGATCGGTTCTGACAAACGTTTCAAATTACCTAGCGGAGACAAATCTGGTAGGGCAGCGTCGGAGGGTGAAGAAGAGGAAGAGGTCGAGGGTGAAGACGGCGAGACCCCGGCTTTCCTGGAACAAAACGGAGGAGAAGACGGAGAGGATGATCTCGAGCTACCGCCACCCATGAAACCCATCACGGAGCCTATTCTAGTAGCCACAGGCAATGGACCGCCTGGTTCTACCATACCTGACGAATTGCCTGGCAAAAGAGTGAGTCTATTTATTTTCCCCTTCCACGTACGGTCGTTATTTCTAATTAAACCGTGACCATGACTGATCAGTTCTCTGTGTACTAGACACCACGTTATCATTCTGTTTACAGGTTTCAGAACGTTCTATGAAAAGTCTGGACGGCGCAACGTCGGCTGATCTTGCTGAAATCGAGCAAATCGTCAAAGAAAGAATGGTAATACTTGCTTCAGAATTCTTGCGAGGTGAAGTGATCTCTTTTATTTATTAAAATTTGTTATCGTGCCGCAGGAACAACACACGGAGAATCAAGAGAGGCATAGCTTGATGCGAGTGCCCAGTAAAGCTCTTAGCGGCGACGACGGGGTCGGCATCTCTATTCCCGTTGTCGAGGAAACGGATCCCGAAATTGCCGCGCTTACTAAGCGTCAATTTGTGATCAGAGAGCTGGTTGAGACTGAAAGAGATTACGTCAGTGATCTGAGACTAATCGTTGAGGGGTATATGACACTGATGAGGGATCCAGAGAGCGAAGTTCCACTACCGGAAGATCTGAGAGGCGGAAAGGACAAAATGGTTTTTGGAAATATAGAAGCCATGTACGAGTGGCACAGAGAGTGAGTATTCCATCGATCATACGGTTTACCGAACAAGAGAAAGACCCTCGTTCTAACGTCGCCGTTATCCTCGCAGCTTTTTTCTCAAGGCGTTGGAACACTGTCTTGAAAGGCCGCAGGAATTGGGTCCTCTGTTCAAAAAATACGAGAGAAAGCTGCACATGTACGTCGTGTATTGTCAGAATAAACCCGTCTCTGAGCACATCGTTTCAGAACACATCGATACGTACTTTGAGGTAATTATCCTTCCGTACCGCGATCTGCGCCGGAGTTTGTCCGTTACTAAATCGTTGATATAATTGATCTACAGGAATTACGACAAAAATTAGGACACAGGCTTCAGTTGTGCGATTTACTGATCAAGCCTGTACAGAGAATCACAAAGTATCAATTGTTGCTGAGAGAAGCACTCAGGCTCACAGAAAAGACACAAAATTTATCTGAAATAGAAGGTCTTCGTGCTGCGGTACACGTTATGCGAATCATTCCTAAAGCAGCCAACGATATGATGGATGTCGGACGGTTACAGGGCTTTGATGTAGGTCTATTTATTTTTCCTCTTTACAAGATTCAGAGCTCCGTTGCCTTACAGATTTTCATATTACAGGGTAAAATAACCGCCCAGGGAAAACTCCTGCTCCACGGACCCCTGTTAGTTTCTGAATTCGGGAACGTACCGATTCGTGGAAGAGAATGGCAGGTTTTTCTATTTGAGCAAAATATTATTTTTAGCGAAGCTGTCGGAAAGAAAACCCAGTTCACTAATCCCGTTTACATATACAAAGCTCATATACAGGTAAGTTGGACGACAATTGAACAAGATTGACGAGATGTAGATCTACAAATTTGCGACAAATTTATCTGTTCATTAACAACAAAAAATATGTGTTCCACGTGGATTGTTTATTCAGGTGAATAAAATGAGTCTGGAAGACACTGTAGACGATCCCGAAAGGTTTGTCATTCGATCGACTGACCCTCGTAAACCAGGATTGGGATTCTCTTGCGCCGCTGTAGACGAGAACGGAGCAAAAAAACAGGAATGGGTTGACACGATCACCGCGATACTTCAGACTCAACGAGACTTTCTTAAGGCTATACAGTCACCCATTGCCTATCAAAAGGAACTTACCAAAGACCCACTGTAAGCGTCTCAAATCAAAGAAACTAAAACCAAAACAAACTCGAACAAAAAAACAAAACAAAAAAAAAGAAACTCACTGACATTTAACACTCGAAACCTGTGAATATTCGTTCCAACATATTTTTGTATATTTTATAAAAATACGAACGCTGTAAGCTAGTTAAATGGTAGTGTCTCCTTGTCTTTTACCCTAAATTTATCCCCCCCCCCCCTGCCGTACCCAGAGCCCCCCCTAAATCGCCCCCTGCTCTTAGCTTATGAATCTTCTCTATTTCTCTCGTTCTCTTTATCTCTATTCTCTATTATTACTATTTTACTTACTCTCGCTCCCTGATGTGCTAATCCGTTCCAATGTGCATATATACATATTAGATATGTATGTATATATATATATATATATATATTAATAATGAATATTAAAAAAAAAGTGATGATGAGGCACTTTCTCGCACACGAGAGCAAAAAGCACACAGTAATGCAAAAAGAAAACAAAAAAAAACGAGAAAAAAAAATAACTAATTGGATTTATTATCTTATTATAATGAAAAATGTACGATATATTTATAATAATTTTAATAACGTTTATAAAAATGACACTGGAGTAAGTAAACGACGAGAGCTACTGCAGTGTATGTAAATAATACCCCATACTATTGGACAAACAAAACAAAAAAAAAACTATAATAATCAACTCCTGCGCATAACATTTTGTTTAGAATAAAAGGAAAAAAAAAGAAACATCGTAAAATTGATTGAGAATGTAATTGTAATGCATCGTAATCCCTATTCCCTCTTTTTTTAATGCCGATGCACCTTGACTAACTGCTTGTTTTTTTTTATGATTTTATGAAAAAATAAAAATAAAAATGAAAAAAAGAACACAGTACTACAATATCAAAACTTTTCTCTTATACCTATGCTCTAAATGTGCACTCTTGTAATTATCATATTCCAACCCGACCCCGGCTGCTACCATTTTTGAAAAATTGAAATTAAACAAGGCTTTATTTCAACAGGGAATTGGTAGAGTAAAAACTATCTGGCAATAATTATTCTTAATTTTTTCATTCTCAGCTATTTCTCTGCGATAACTTTCTGTATACTATTTTTTTTTTTTGTTTCGATTTTATGCCAGACACGTGCCATGCTTCCTATTCTGTACTGTGCAAAGACAACAAAAAAAAAAGGCTTAATACAATTTAGATAATTCGATTAAAACCTTTATCCCTACAATTATTCTATTAACGATATTATTTTTGTTTCCATATTTATGGACGATGACATGAAAGGAGGCAAGATTTTTGAATATATAATTTATTTACTAAAAATTGAAAAGATAAAAAAAAAAAACTATTTGATCCGTAGTACTGTGTTGTGTTTTTGGTTTTTTTTTTTTTGCTATTCATTTTTAATTTGCTGGCGTACAGCCGTGGCTCAACACCGGAACCAGTCATTCGAGCAGCGGTATCCGTTCCTCCAATGCTGACAATATCTGGATCAGCCAACAAGGAGAGGAACACACAGCGAAGAACCCAGCTAATCCAACGTTCTCATACCGGTGGATTAGACAGGGACGGACCTCCAAGGACGCCGAGTCCTACCAAAAGTAAACTAAACTTCTTAGAGGGATTCAAGAACACGCTGCGAGCGCGCTCACCTGTACGAAACAACTCTATACCGGTGAGCCTTTTATCCATCTATGATTAACAACGAGCTGAATCCTAGACTGTTATAGCATTCTTAAAATTCCAGCCAAGGGACTCTTCCGCTTCTTCCTCTTGATGTCTCTCGCTATCTACTATTTATTGCATTGCCTTCTGTTGTTGCAATGGCAAATCCTCGGTCTTGTACTATTAAGATAATGACAAAATACAAAAACAAATAAACAAAACAGAAAAGAAATGAAAAGAAAAAACAGTAGTACCCATAAGGTACAAATATGTATGCCTAGTTCTCCACTTTGTAGAAGAATAAAAGACAATATTACCTACTCTACTATAAAAAAAAAAATAGAAAAAAAATCAGGAAAAAAAAGAATTGGTTCTGAACTAACTAGCACGATGGGTGGTGGTTCTACTGTTACATCCTGTCGCTGGGTGAGCATGAAATTCTGATGCACGTATTAAGAGAACTGCATGAAGTATTCGAGCATGTGTGACGGGAATGAAAATTGGAGAAGTTGTAACGCCAGGATTCTTCAGGTCGCTCCAGGTGCTCGGGTACGATTAGCCGCTGATTGGGGAAAGCTTCACGCCGGAGACGAACTGGTCGTTTCTCACTTGGACGGTCCTGGGCTGGTCGTTTCCCCCATCGATGCTAAGGAAGAATTGTGGATTCCAGCCAGCTTGATTCCAAACTCCTCGATCAGTAGAGCTTGGTCTTTTCGACCCAGGAAAATTGACCCTGAACAAACCGCATTAGCCAGTCCCCAGAAGGGAATGGAAGAAAAGATGCCACCTAAGGTGCGCAGCGTTCTTTCACCCGTTAAAGTTACGGCTGGCGAAGTAGCCAGGCTTTCGATCGAGGTTGCGAGGGCCGAGGGTGCCAACGTAGTCTGGCAGAAGGAAGGAGAACCTCGCGATATCGTTTCCGGCGAGAGACACAGGCTTCATCATAATTCTGGTTTCATATACCTAGAAATTTCACGATGCAGACCCTTGGACTCTGGTGTTTACATTTGTAACATACAATGCGAAAATGGTTCCTGTTCTACCAAGATCTCACTCAATGTAACAGGTTTGTAGGAAATCGATCTGGGATTCCCCGAGGTGAATTTTCTGTTTTTAATCATTTATTTTCATCCTCAGGCGGAAGCGGGACAACTTGGGCCCGCATCTTGGGCACCACCAAGGTGGAGGTCGATTGGGAATGCCACGACGTTGGGTCATGTAATTTGGAGTACAGGACGATTCCGTCCCCCGAATGGACAATAATAAAGGAGGTGAAGGCTCCGCCGACGATATTGGAATTGCTGCCTGGGACTTCTTACAGCTTTAGAATAGTGGGTAAAACCGGAAACGCGACGTCACCTTCGGCTGTGATAACACTGCCTATGGACGAGGGTATTAGCTGGGAAGCGGAACAATTTGTCGGACGTTATTTGGAACTTGACGAGCTCGGTAAAGGCAGATTTGCTATCGTCAGACGCGCCAGAGACAGAGGAACCGGGCACGAAGTTGCCCTGAAACAAACTCCTCGCCACAAACAATCCAGGTCACTAACTCGGGCGGAATACGACCTCCTGGCATCTACGCATCATAATAACATCGTCAGGGCTTTTGCGCTCTTTGAAAATGCCCCACAGCCTGGAGTAGACACGATCGTACTAGAGCTGTGAGTACATCGACTGACTCAAAAAGTAGAATGGATTTGTTCAAGATTCCTAATGAATGATTGATCTTTTTCAGGGTGCGCGGTCCGATGCTTTTCGCGTATCTGTGCGAGAAGAAGGAGTACACCGAATCAACGGCGAGTAAATATACAGGTCAGCTACTATCAGCGTTGGATTGGTTACACTCTCGTCACTTTGCTCATCTTGACGTCAAACCTGAGAATGTTTTGGTCGATCAAGAAACTGAGATCGTCAAGCTCGTGGATTTGGGCGAAGCCGTCAGAGGTCCGGTTGACGAAGTTGTACCACCCGCGGATTTGGAATTTGCCGCACCTGAGCTGGTACTTGGAAGACCGACCGGTCGACACACGGATATGTGGGCGGCGGGAGTGTTCATTTATGTACTATTGAGGTCAGTCATCTATCAATTCCTCGTTGCCACTGATTTGAATATCAAATTCCAATGTTTTACTTAATTTTGGTGTACTCGTTATTCCAGCGGTTTGTCACCTTTCCTGGACGATTCGCTTGAAGAAACCACGGCGAATATATTAAAATGTGATTTCTGCTTCCCGGATGAATATTTCGAGAATGTATCAAACGATGCGAAAGATCTGCTCGGAAGATTGCTCTGTCTGCACGGGGAGGATCGTGCGACGGCAGAAAATTGTCTGGAATCTCCTTGGTTCAAGGTAATAATCGCATTCTGTTTTTTTAAGTTTGCTGAATTTGATAGAATATGATGAATTCAACGTTAATTTCAGATACCCAAAGGTGCTACGATACCCTCGTCCCGAATGGCAGCATTTACGGAACGTCGTGCGCATTGTTCAAAATCTCATCAAGACACGCACGGTGATGGTTTATATTCTTAACATTTCATATTGTTTGAAATAAAATATCTTGTTATGTTTCCTATTAACAATTCAATATGAAACTAAGAAAAAGGTGAACTGTAAATAAGAAAAGATATATTTAAATTTATATACTTCGAAGGTTGCCGCCTGATATTCTCAGTCCATTTTGAAGATTTTTTTATTTTTTATTATAGTATATATTTCGATAGAATTATAAGCTGACAAAGCATAGTTGTATTATTTTTTTTACTATAAAAAAAAGGATAAACAAAAGAAATAAATTGCTAATCAGACATGACAAAATGACAAAGATGATATGTAAATATCTATCTAATATTTTATAATAATAATAATGATAATAGTAATAAATGGACTGATATGTTGTAATGAGTCTTGTAAAATTTTGAAATAAATCAAATTTAACTTTAAAAAAAGTATATCCGCAATAAAATATATTGTATTTTTATAATATCCGCGCGTGATTAAAACTATGGTGAAGCTCGGTGAAAAAATGAGATTTAAACAAGTTGTATAAAAATGATGTATTCATGACTTAACAACAGGAGGAAAAAAAAACAGCAAGTGTAGTATTTATGATTCTTTAAAATTAATGTACTGATACATTTAAAGGTTTTTTTTTTCAAAACACTGGACGATCCAGATATTTTATCAATTTTCTTTGGATTACAATTATATTCCTAATGTATAATGTATAAATTGTTGCATCGGAAATTGATGTAAAATAAAATAAAATGACAATAATGACTATATGCTATAACGTAAACGAATAATAGGTGAAGAGAAAAAAATATCAATTTTTTCTGTCATTTTAGTAAATGAACGATTCATATATCTAATTAAAGAATAATATGTAAACGTGAAATATAACGCGACGAAGATAAATTGTAAAAAAGTCTCCTTGATCCTGAAAACATAATAATTTGAATTACCAAAAATAGTATGGCCACGATTATAGCAAGAAATCTGCCAGAACTGAACAATTTGATTAAGGATATAAAAATTCTTTGTACATTTTTTCTTTTTACGGATTTACCTAAAACAAAATATCGGCTTTGAAGTAACAAACATGTTTGAGAATCAATAATTCGGAATAAAAGTAATATAATAATAGCAATAATGATGAAGTAACGTCAACCTAAGCTAAAGACGAGTAATTGAATTCATTCTTTATCCTTGTTGGACACATCCTCTTTGAATCGTTTCGGGTTGTCGGAGCTATGATTCGATTCGTGGCTCTTCCGTGTCTCGTCGTTTTTAAACTGCTTGTCGCAATGTTGGCATTTGTATAACAGTTCGTCATGTGTGATTGAATGTACGGCGCCAGAGTGAATCCCCTTAATGTGCGTGTCCAAGCCGCTCGCGTGTTTGAAAGTCGCTTCGCACTCTGTGCATCTGAACTTTCGATTCTTTTCCAACGTTTCGATAATAGCCGCCTTTTCCTTGTCTTCGTGAACGTCGACGAGGTGTTGCCGTAATTTGTGAATGTAGTAAAACTTCATGCCGCAATGATCGCAGGAGTATCTCTGAGTCCACGGAAACATTTTTTCAAGATCTTTGCAGGGTTCTTGGTGCTCGTCTTCGTGATCGTTTCTCTGCTTGGTCGTCAATAATTTTTCCCCGCAAATACGACAAGGATAACGTTTATCTCCTAGGTAAACTTCTATCGTACCGGCTTGATTTTTATTTTTACTATTATGAACCCGATCGATGTGATCCTTCAGATTTCCCTTGCGCTTCACTTTCAAATCGCATATCGGGCAGGTATGCGTTACGTCGGAGTGAAAAGAATCCACGTGATTTATCATGTGCGAGTTTGACTTGAAGGCTTTGTCGCAATGCTCGCATTTGAACCTCCGCGGTGCCGCGCGTCTTATTTCATTGCAATGCGAGTTTATGTGTTTCTCGTACTCCTCCAGTGATTTAAAGTCTTGAGGAGTATCGTCGCATAGTAGGCAGATGAAATCACCTCTTTTTGACAAATGATACCTCATCTTGTGAATAAGGAATTTTTCTTTGCCAATCAATCTCGCGTTGCATTCCCCGCAGTATAATATCTTGTTCCGGTAATTCTCCCAGTCCTCGGGCGAGTGGGTTTCTATGTGCTTGATCAACTCGTCGGGTATCCTGTACGACGCGTCGCACAGCTGACAGTGGAACCAGACTCTCTTCCGTTTCTTGGACGTACTCTTGCCGTGGGTACTCGTGTGCTTTTCCAATTTCTCCATGCTGTAAAACATCTTGCCGCAATCCAGGCAGGGAAAAAGCGGAGACTTGTCATGAGTGGTCATGTGCTTGTAGGTATCGGCTTCGCTGTGCGTTACTTTGTTACAAATTGCGCAAGTGTAAGCGAATATAGGATGCAATCTGTGAATATGATTGGAGAGCGTTTGTTTGGATGAAAATACTTTCTCGCAATCGTTACAGGTGAAAGTTTCATCTGGATCAGAAATTACGGTAGTCTGATCGTTGGTTTGAGTTCCGTTTTTATCCGGCGAGTGAATTTTTTGTATGTGCAAACGTAGGTCTCCCTTCTTTCCGAAGGTCGCGACGCAACAATCGCATTTGTAAATCTTTTGAGAATGAGTTTGCGCTTGATGTTGCGACAATTCTTCTTTGGTCTTGCAACAAATACTGCAATGTTCGCACATGTAATTAGTCGGCTGGAGATGATCGACTGTTATATGCGTTTTTAATTGTCTCCTAAGTCTGAAAGTGCTGTCGCAATATTTGCAAGAAATTCTGAGAGGACCAGAGGCAGCGGACGCTTCGTCGGTTCCGTTAGTATTTTCCAAAGCATATGGTTCAGGTTTGTTATGCTTCTCCATAATTCCGACCACGTCGAGCCAATTGAGCTCCGCGTCGTTACAAAAATCCGACAACAAATAGCTGACTGTATTTTCATCATTTTCGCTGCTTTTGTCCTTCTTAATCTTGCAAAGATTCTCATCAATGACGTCAGAATCGGCGTCTTCGTTATCCAAGCTACTGCCCAGCGTCCACGGTCTTTTCAGGCTGTTACTTTTAAACGGCATATCGTTCACCTCCAGGCAATCGTCTTCGCGCTTGACGTCGAACGATTTGAGCTTTGCTATGCGACCGTTGTACTTTCTCCTAGTGGAACCAGGCTTTGCCGTTCTTTTGTGGTCTAGCAGCATGTCGCGAAGGATATTATCGGCGTTGTATATTTGTTGAAAGAATTTATACGAGTCTTCCAGCTTTGTTAAACATTGCTGGCAAATTTTATCGGGGAATACATCCTGGTCTTTGATTTCTATCAGCAGTTTCAACTTGGTAACGATATCGATATCAGAGTCCCCTGTTTTCCCGGCTATATCGACGAGATTTGTCTTGTTCTTTGCGCACGTTCTGCACATGTTTTTTGTCGCTCTCCTAAACCCAGCCAAATCGTCGCTGGTCGCAGTCCGGCCCTTCCGGCGCCTGTCTCCTTTGATATTCAATTTTCTATAAAAACTTTTCAGAGTCTGTCCCAAGCCGGGTTTCCCCCTGGGTTTGGACCGTCCGTGGGAATTCTGTACGGAATTCAACAGCGCCTCTATCTCGTTACCCAACTGTGTCCGGAATTCGTCGTCCGTATCGATTTCGGAATCATTGTCATTCCCCGCGGAGTCGGTGCTCGTAAAACTGTCTTCGCTGTTGTTTCCAAGTCTCTGTTTCATCTGCGTGATCGAAAACGATGAGTGAAAAGAGGTAAATCGTATAAATAACGGGTTAGATGTGGGAAAAACTGACTTACATCGTTTTCTCTGATTTCTCCGAGCTCGCAGGCGTAGCCGAGATCCCAGTACTGGATTGGTACAGTGGCCTCCTTCAAATCTCCGCGGTTGTTGTAGTCGCGATCGTTGAAATGATCGTCGCAGAACGCGAGTTTCATTGATTCTAAAATGTTTGCTTCGTAAGTTAGCAGATCTTCGCGTCCGCTGTTTATCAACCACTTTACACAAAGACCGGCGTTTCTGGCCGGCAGATAGTGAAACCGTTGGCCTTTTCTCAACGGTTTATCACATCCGATGTAACTGCATTGTGTCGTTGATTCCATCGCGGATGGATATTTATCTTCGGATTATTGAAAACTTTTATGTCACGGTCACATCAGGCTTCGAAATATCGTGAATTGACACATTTCGTCTTCTATTTTAACGACTCGCGGTATGAAAATGTAACTGTAACCTCAAACTTTCTACATAACCTTTAAACATGTAAGAGTTGACTATATGCTACGGCCGAGTGAGAATTTTTTGGAATAAAAAGGCGCCGGGTCATACACATAGTCTTGGCGCTGGTGTCGATGATGTACAGCCAGTAAAACAGGGTTCAATCTTACCGACGAATTCAATGAATTTATATTGCGCCCGATTTTATGCAACCTGCGATACGTCTGAGTGTGTACTTTTTTCAATGAATTTTCGAAATCGCGCGATCTCGTATTTGAGTTTAGTGATAATTGTACGAGATTATCCATGAATCTAGTTGACCCGTGTCTAAGCGAAGAGATTGTTTAAAATATATGAGAATTAAAAAAAAAAGAAGATTTCATCTTAGTTTGCAGAGGAGTTATCCCTCGACATATTTAAGGTGAAAGGAGTCTTCAAGACTATCGATCGATCCAGTCGAGGCAATGAAAATTAACGGAGACAACGAAGGTTGTTCTAATCAGAGCTATTTATTTGGAACAAAGAAGAAAATAAAACAAAAAAGTATTAACAATAAGATGTAAGGATTAAAGTTAACAAACCTTATAACAGTCCTCACAGCTTGGCGTCGCTAGAATGAGAATGACGAGTCTTGATCACTGGAATAAGAGTTGAAAAAACTAAAAAACTTGATCACAAGTATCACAACACTACCTTCTAGGCAAGACTGGTTGTTTCTTTGTATGCAATTGAATCGAGTTTGTGATAAAAAATTAAAAAACCGTTAATAAATATTCATTTTCACTTATATACAGGCTGAATTCTAATTGGACTGAAGCCAATTTCACAATAGAGAGATGGACCTGTGATTTCGCGTCTTTTGGGAATTGATATTTACCCCGTATCCAATCGGGCGGTGTCTGATGAACCCCGTGTCCAACAAAGCAAATTATTTTTCAAGTGTCCAATGCTGCTTGTGTCCAATCGGTAAAAGTCCGAACGGGTAATTCTCGAAATTCAACAAACTACCACAATCACAATGAACAAGCGACTGTCAGGTCGGTTCGAAATCAAAGACCGAAACGTTTGTAGATGCCAAAGACTACTGTGGTTTTTTGAAAATATTTACATCGGCAATAGCCTCGACATTATACACGGTTAGAAATAGAATGTTACAACAGGTCCACTAAAAATTGTATGTTGAATTCAACATTTTTCATTGTGTTATTGAATCAAAAAAATCAAAATTACATATTGAATGTTAAAATGACGTGAATTTGTGTTCTATCGATTGAAAAAATGTTAAAATAACCGAAATATAGAGTGGACCTACTGGAACATGTTTTGGAGTCAAATTTTTCCAACAGTGTACCTAGTGTAAAAATGTAAATAACTTTATTTGGGGAGAAAGCGGAGAGAAACACTCACAGATAGCGTGTACGGTAGACAGGTATAGGTAGAATTGGAAATGGTATAAATGATTAATGAATAACTGTGGAATTCTGGAATATCTGTCAAAATTGTGTCCATTAATAATTTCATGTCAGGTCGTGTCCACTTTAGTATTGTTACAAGTTTTATGACTAATATTACTCAGTGGTAGGAACTATTAAAGACACTTTATTAAACAATGCGGAACGTGTTTACTCTCGGGAAACAATTGTAAAGGTGAGTGTGTGCGGAGGCGGATTTACCCATTGGCCAAACAAGGGGTGGCCAAGTTTTGGGGGAATAATTTCAAACTAGTCAAAGGCCAACCAAAATTAACTGAAAAATAATTGTCGAGATTTTTTGTTACCTTCATTACAGCGACAGTGAAAAATTAGAAGCGAATGTAATCGGAAGTGAATCCACCGTATATCCGTCGACACACGTAGCACACCTGTTGCGTTAACGGAGTTGAGATCGAAGGGAACAAAGATAGTTACGAATGAACAATACAGCCAACTGATCTATTTCCAAATTTTCCCGTCTCTTATGCCTCGAGAGAAAGTTATACATCGAATCAAATATAGAAATTCTCGTCTTGTTATTGATTACCAGGAAACTGGCAGCTCTCTGTCTTCGAGTGACGTAACTTTGACGATAACAGACGTAACATCTGATCAACAAGATTCGTTATTTGCGTGACCTTTCTGGAAAATTAAAGGTTTTTTTTTCCTGACTTTTGATCCTTTATCGGTATTCTCGTCTGCAAACTCGGAGAGTATAATTATTACGTGACTTAACAAGCAATTAGCATCTCCTTCGCAGGTATCCAAGAATTTTAATTGGCTTAAGAATCCCACTTACGTTCGTTACATCATATATCATCTTTCAATCACTTTGATATAACCGTTACGAATCTCAATTCTACGTACAAACTCGACTATTAGCTGGCGAAACACGATCATATCGAATATCGTAGAGCTGATTGCCCAAAATTGGTTCGGTCCAGTTCACCCGCTGTACACGGGTCTCTGGATTGTTCTATCAATTAAAACCTCATCCGCGGGATACCGAAATTCGAGGTCAAGGGTATCTAATTCCGAGCGTTGTATCAATTTTTATTCCACACTTCACGGACTATTCGTTGAGAGACAAAAGCTCTTGAATTAGGAGAGTTTCATAAATTTTTTTTATTCTCTCATCCGATAATTTGATTATTAGGATTAGGAAACGTATTGCACCTAATTGTTTGTGGTTGGATTTCACGTAAATAAAGTTTTTTTAATACAGCGTTTGAATTTCCCGGTCGCGTGTGACGTCACACGCACAGTTCTACCGTCTGGCGGCGCTGCGGACAACAATGGTCAACAGAATAACATGGCGGCCGAGGTACTCTGTGACGTCACGTGGCGTTTGAAAATTGATAACCAACCTGAAGTTGATCCTATCATTTTTACGGTTTAAAAAAATTGTATTTTTTATAACGCACCCACTTATAATGGATATTTGTTAAAATTCAATCTGGGGAAACTTCCCTAATGTTCCCGTAAATTTTGACTGTGATTTCATTTTCGTCTCCATTATTCCCTCGAGTGGAATGGTACGATTTTAATACATGAGCAGTAAACCGTTCGGGTTCCAGGCCCGAGGCACAAGCGGCACGAACTTTCCAAGCTTGGCGTGACTGCGTCATTATTCTATTCAGCGTTGAAATAACCCTCCGTTCTTGACTCAACAGGTTCAACGCGCACACATAATAACATATAGGTAGGTAGAAAGGTAGAAGAAGGCAAGTTCCGCTGACGGCTTACCTCCGTACATACTTACACCTACCTAGGGGAAACACTGAATCTAGTCTTCAAGTCTTGAATGAAATCTGTCGCTTAGTAATAGAGAACTAAATGGTTTTCTACAGACGAGAGGTGATGGCTAGAGGCGGAGCTGCTGGTTATTCAATGCTGTAAAAATGCTGCCAACGTTGTAAAATCATTAGGAGATACCTGGAACCAAGATGCTATAAATTACCTCCAACGCGCCATAAATTTTAAATAATTACAAATGGACAATGTATGATTAAATAATTGAAAAAAAAAATGCCAAAAAAACTTTAGCATTTCACTTGAGTTTCGAATAATTTATTGCTAGAATTGCAAAAGTTAGGCCTGCCGACTCTTGGCAGGTTGTTCAACGAATTCCTATAAGAGTTAACTTCATATTATCAGACGTGTACCAAATTCCCAGAGACTTCGTTACCTAATTCGAGCTCGTTTTCATCGTGTTGAGGGGGGGCTTCACCGATCAACGCAACTACAACAAGTATTGATCACAAATAGTTGTTGATTTGTTTCTGAATGCGTTTTCGTGCACTAAGCTGACACACAAAATTTCATTGACAAACATAAATAAATGTAGGGGTTATTGATTTTCATACCTCCAGCTGTAAAGTAGAATAACTCTTGCAATTTTGAATATTTTTTTAATCAAATTTCTGGTTCACACTAGTTCACCATCCTGGACAATCAATTGTGGCGGATTATTGATATCTCACTTTGGGCTGCGTAAGGAAATTGGTCGAGGTTTAAATCTAGTTTTCCTGCCTTCGGCTGTACATGTTTTTTCGAACACGAAACAGCATTCAGAAAAAAATAGCCAGCACTCTGTGACAGTAAGCTGAGCTCCTTAGTCTCTGGAGTAGGTTTGGACTCGTTTCGAAGTCTAATAGTGTGAGATATAATTATACATTTTCTTGTTGTTTGAAAGGATCGACGAAAGTTTATAGTTGACAAGAAATTATTGGTCCGAGTTTCTGTTCTTCTTTCTTCTATCCTCAAAGCTATATACCTACCCGAATGCTATTAAAAAACGCTAATTTAATACATGCATTAAAAGTATCGTAAAACTTGGCAAGTGAACTAGGTAAATTATTCAGATGTAGTCGACGGCACTATATTGATCCGAGTTAAAAATCACCATTTTTATTGACTTGTATTTACATCTGAATTCGTTGCTTTTACAACGGAATTTCATGAAAGTCCAATCACTCGATTTTCAGCACAATCGAACAAACAAAAGACGTTTGTTTTTCTTCCAGTTCGGTCTTCTCATTCTTCTTGTATTTTTCATAAAATACCAAAGGAATTTTCATCCGACGGATGAGAAGCTCGGCCGATGTCGAAGGGTCGCACCACTGAGGGTGAAGTTTTGACGTGGGCAGCTTTGTACAGATTCGAGAGTCTGCAGCACTTGGTCCTTGGCCAATTCCACGGTTGGCTAGCCACGACTGGACTACTTCACCTCTCGACGAAGCAGCTCCCATGTGTCAAAAGCTGGCTACACCACTCAATTATCTTAAAGATAAAATACCATCGTCCCCGAAGACGTAGACGTGGTAATTATCTCACAAAGTTTGAGTAATCAGTAGTCAACCAATCGGCAAACCACATCCCGACGATTTTGCTTTACGAAGTTAATCGGAGAGAAGTAAAATAAGTTTCCACGTTTAAATCATATACAAAGATGAGAGATTATTATGCAAAAAACAAATATATAAAAATCAAATAAAGTCGAAGCTTCGCGTCTGGCTGACCCTGAAGTTTTCCAGCATTTTTTTTTCTTCGAATAAATTGTATAATTAGTTCCGAGTTCGGATACGTTGGGGATTCCAACTTGTTGGCCAATTTGTTTCTCACTTCATTTCAGGCGAGGAATACTAAACAGTTAGTAAAGACGAAGAAGAAGAAGAAAGAAGAAGAGTTGATTATAATTGATTCAATTTCTCGTAAACGAATTTCAAATGAAAATGAGACTGCAAGAAATAACAAGCGCGTTTCGGCTTATTATCTCGCTTATTATTATATATTCATCTCATTTACAGCTATTTTAAATTTTACTAATCAGACCTCAGATGCTTGATCAGCGGTTCAAAAAACCTTCGAGTAACAATTTTCCCGACAAAAATTTGACACACATCTCGACGTCAAACTCAAAATAGTCGGAGGTGATTCTTTTCTGGATCTCAAAACGTGGAGCCAGACGAACACGAAATTAGAACGACAATTTTCTGCTTTATAACGTTTTTTGAGACAATCTTGCAGATTGTCAGTGTGTACAGAGTTGCAAATTTATTCGTGTCTATTGTTCCGAAACGTATTAATTGACACGAATTAACTGACGTGGTCCTGGCCATATCCAGATACAGCAACTGATTGGAGTTTGCGGTATTGCCACAACACTAACAAATCAGCCGTCAGCCATCGAAACAGAACGAGTATCGAACTTGATGAACAATTATCAAAGTTTCCGAGCTCGGTTTATACCCGGTACATAAGATACGTCATGAACAACTGTATAGCCGCACTTTAAGCGGCCGAGTGGGTTCAGAACATTGGTTAAAAGGAATTCTACCCTGGATCCGTGCCGAGGTTAAAGTGCGCAAAACCGAGCAGGAAAACACGAGGAAAAAATATAGCGGAAATCGAGAACCAGGAAATGGCAAGAGAAAAATCCAGATTAGAACCGAAGTGACCAGGACCTGCAGGAGGCCCCATATGTCCGAGGGGTTTATTGCCGCATTCCTCTTACCGTTGAACCGCAGGAAACTGACATGTAATGCGGTATAGTTCACGGATACTTTTTCCGGGTGAAAATAACGTGAAAAAAATTTTATGACTGGTCGTCGCTTCAAAAAGAGATTTTTTAATCTAATCGTCAGACGACTACGGTACAAAAGTTTAATGAAGAAAATGAAGTTGAAATTATATGAGAAACGAGTCGGTTCCATAATTTTGATTCAACGTTCCGCGCTTTGTTGCGTGGTAGGAATTTGTCTTGCTTCTGACGGAAGAGATTGAAACTCACTCCTCAGTTTGCACCCTTATTGTTAAGAATTTTAAGGATTTCACGCGTTTTTCCTTCGGTATATTGAACAGAATTTACTTTTAACAATACAGGAATATCTTGAGTTCCAGACTCCCATGTAGAAATTGACTTTAAATCGGATAAAAGACGTTTCTGATTATTTTTTCCCATTCGGAATTCAATTTCTATGTCTCGACGACGAAAATAACGCGAATTGACCATCGGATTGATGCATAAATCGACGAGTCATTTGCACAATTCAATTTGAGGATCGTCAGGAAATTTTCCTCGAAGACAATGAATTCATGACAAATTTCTATACGAAAATATTCCGTAATTGTACAAAGCGTTAAAAATTTTGAATCGTGGAGGTAACCCTAACGTCTAGTTATCTGTGTACCCGAACCCTAAACCCTGTATCGGAAATATTATCTCAATCTATCAAACTCCGTATCAGATGTATGCTCTCAAAGGTGGTAAATCGGATTTACGGGGATAAAATGTATATTAAAGCCCGTTGAAAAAGTAATCCATCGTTTGTTTGCTATGAACTGATTGCGCTTCGTTATTGACAATGGGATAGCGAGTTAAGCTCGAACACTAATCACTCACGTCAATCAGTTATCTCCCCGGGGCTCCATCAACATTTTTTCAATATTTTGATACCAGGTTTTTATTATATTGTAGTTTTAGAAAAAAAAATCACTCACGATCCTGATATTAGGATCCGACATGTCTCGAAGGAATCTTGTGCAGAGGTAGCTTTGCGATGTCATACATATTGTGGTATTCAAATTGATGGAAGTTTGCCTGAAAGTAAAACCAATTCTCGTTCCCACAGCTAATAAGAGCCCGTATGATGATCGATCATTTCGACTCGATTCAAGCTGTGATTTGAAAAAGTACTCAGTTTTTTACTTCATCATTTTTTATCGTTGAAATAGTACATCGATATTGATGGTATCGATGGAATTTCTGCTAAATACCGAATGTATAGCGATCCTTTTTAGCTTTATGACCCCATGTCGTATCCCAATTGTTGAATAAACTAGGTAAAGCCGATTTTTAGTGCGAATGTATGTAAATCTGCGTCTCGCAAACGCAGAGAATTGTCAATTCCAACTAAACGACCGGAATCGTTGTTCAATTCCTGGTGTATTTTAATTATTGGAAAACCGATTAATGAAAAAAAAACGAAAAAAAAACATGCATAGGTACAGGATAAAAATCGCGATTTTGCATAACGGTGCAAAATTCTTTACAAGATATGTAATTACACGATTTCCTTGGCGTGTAGGCGCTCTATAATATTCAATTCCGTCCCACAACCCCGTGTCCTGTTGCTTCCCGCCCGCCACTCACCGGCAACGGGCATCAAGGGGGTGTGAGAAGCTTGCGGGGCTCGCAGGCGAGGGTTGGAGAACGGTGGCCGCCAACCCCCTCGCCCCATGGTGTCGGGAGCGCCCGCGCCGCGACCGTGGATATAAAGTGGTCGCGTGCTCGCAAGCTCAGTCATACCACCGTCTAGTCACGAACCCGCAGCATCCACTTTTTTTCGAATCTAACAAATCATCAACGGAAGTCGGAAACTCGAAGAAACTCTCCCGTCAAGAGAAGCTCAACTGCAACATTTAAGAGAAACTCGCAGCTTCGTAAAGTCAAAAGGTACGAGGAGAGCTTTTTTTTTGACAGAGCTTGCAGGCTCTCCTTATATCGATACTTTCGAGATAAAAATTTTCTATTCTATGTCACGCTTTCCGTCGATGACGATGCATTTCAAGGTTTTCGTTAAAAGTATAGATTGCGATTGATTGGACGGATGGTTTCCGCAGAGGCTTCCTCTCAGGCATTAACAATTCCGGATGCAATATTAGTATGTATGTTGGGTAATTTGAATCGCTGCAATTAGTGGATTGGGGTTGGGAAGGAAAGCCTAGAATTGTCAATCAAGTGTTTTCCAATGTATACGCCGCGTGTTATCTCACACATTTTTGTTATTTGTTGAATGTATATGTATTCCGTGTAAAAGAACAGTTTCTTTTTTATTTTACTGTCAAAAGTTTATGTCCCAACTGACATTCGAAAGCTCTACAAGTCATGTTGTGTGTTTTGTTACCTCATTCCAATTTATACCGTCTAGCTGACGCAACGGAGCGAATTCCGAAGAAGCTTTTTACATTGTGTGTCTCCACTGATTTATAATCAAACAGTTCGTCGTAGCTTGAAATTGAACATTTTATAATTAAATGTTTTTGTATTAAACTTGACGCGATTTCAACTTCAATTTCACTTCACTAAGTCTTTTACAACTGTAGCGAAACTTTCCGCCGACTTTTGTAAGAAGCTGATTAAAACTTTCCAGTATTACATGATTTCAGTATCTTTGATCAAAGATAAACACTGAACCTCATCAATGAAGGGGGGGAATAAAATGTAGGGTAGAAGCACCGTTTTGGCCAGTTCTTAATACTCGATTGCTTAATTCCGTGGCTTAAAATTTATCAAAT
>JAFFZH010015000.1:0-57013 GCA_018420115.1 Euura saliciscinereae | reverse complement strand
TTCTTAATACTCGATTGCTTAATTCCGTGGCTTAAAATTTATCAAATTATTCGATTACTAAAATAAATATGACTCGAAGAGTCTTGGATACAGTTTTTCAATACTCGATTGGCTACAAATCAATTTATTCAAACGTTAAAGAGCGTTTTTAACATTTGTACCGTCTGCGGCCACTGCTTTTTTACACGCAATTGGTATGGCCACTGACGGGGAGCAATTGATGGCCAGAGTCGGTACTGGGTGGCCAAAACCGATGAATCTACCCTAGACTGCCCGAAGCGATCGAATAACAAATATGCCAAGAAATGTGGTGTAAACGAATTTAGGCAGATCGTGTGCTGACTTTGAAATTAGGTGAAAAAAATTCCCCACACGTATTTTTGTCACCCGACAAAGTTGACGTAGAGTCTGATGATCTTATAGTCGATCTCGACGAAGACGGACTCGTCTGATGATATCTTCTTTCGTTCCCAATCAACCGATGTAATTTTTCGTTGTTTTTGTTTCAGCCGAAGATGATGTCGATGAGAATAACCGTTTGCGCAGTGATCGTGATTGTGGCTTTGGTCAGTCTATCGACAGCTTTGCCTGCGGCTGACAAGGAAAGATTTCTTAATGAACTGGACGTGAGTATTGATCGAGTATTTTTATATACAAGCGTGAATCGGGAGCTACAATCTGCATCTCGGCATTAGACCACGCGAAGAAGGAGCGTGGTCAATTTAGAGGCGACACGCGTCCCTCGAGGGAACTTGACAGACGTTACGAAGAGACCTCGCCGAACGTAAATTGCTTCGTGTAACTTCAAAGCGATTTTTATTTCGACGGATAAAAAAAAGGGAGAAGAAAAAATTAATTTGCTATTCAGAGGAAGCTCGAAAGAGTTTGGTTCCGTTCAGTCTTATTCTGCAATTTACTCGCGAGCTTTGCTGATAAGATTGAATATTTTTTTCATCCTTCTTGAACGGACTTAACCTTTCACTCCTCCGTGCCACAACTGTACTCAGACCCTTTCAATCTGGGGCACTGGCAAAGTCTTTCAATTCAAAGAAAGAAGACACTCGCATAATAAGACAAAGAAAATTGAAAAACACTCTGTAAATATCTGCAAGAGTAAATCTATAATTAATGTTTTCAATGTCAAGAGTCTCTTTGATCGACGAAGACACAGAGTGATTCAATTCACCTTTATTCGCTGCCCATTATTCGTACTGCTAATACTTTATAGAGACCCACTATGGTTGAAATATTTAGCTAGATGATTTCCGGGAGGAATTGCCTGTATCTACGTTTATAAAATTCATGAGATTGAGATCAGACTCTTTTCTATCGTCCACTTTTCTTCCCAGATACGTTATTGCACCTCGTAACTCCTTTCGTTATCCAGATAATTGAATCAGCAGATTTTTGCGCTGATACAGCAACTTTACAACCAACATTCTACAAGGCACTTGAAATTACGTACCGTTAATTCCCCTACTTCAAGTTCTAACTGATAGGATTTTGAACCCAGAAAGTCTAGAGAAGAATGGAACTAATCTACAATTGTGTGATTCATCAATCAACTATCTAATCCATCTGTGAACGAGTGCAGGGTCGTAATGAGCGTTATCTCTGGTATTCTTTCTCCCTAATCACGCCAGACCGTTAGACAGTACAATTAGATAATTGACTCATTTCGTTCTCTCGCATCGAGCAGTTTTCTTCTCCCAGACTAGAAAGCTGTGATTCTCTTCGCAGTTATAACTTCGCGAACAGTGTATAAATGTCTGTGAGGATTTTCATCGAATTGCGAAGGGGATTATTTCTTTGCCAATCATCAGCAGTTGCTGAATCGGATGATTTGTTATTCCGTATAGAAGGAAACGACTCGTAGCTATAAAAAGGCACATAAATTCGAGTATCAAAGTGCTTACATGCAGCCTTTACCGTAATCACATGAAACTTCCTTCTACACGACTCAACACGACTGCCTTATGCACGTTGCAGACTGCTTATTTTTCTTTTCTCGAAGTCAGATAGTAAAAGCATTGGAGCTAACTCGAAATCGATACGAATAGAAAACAGTCTAACGGAGGTAAGACCTGTGGGGAAATTGCGAGATGCCGTTTTCATATATAGTTCTTTTACGACCGCGGTTAGCATCGATTATCATTTATCGATACTCGATGTATACTTGAAAAATAAGCACTGCGAAAAAATTTTAGAATGAAGAACCAAAATTTGGCTTCTTCTTCCCCCCGAAGTGAAACGACGATAAACGAGTTTTTTCAAAATAATATCAAACACGTCAGATTCCCATTTGCGATTGTGTGTACGTTCGAATATCGAATAGAACGAACTCAACAAGTCGTTCTCTGATTTGAATAAGCGGTTCCGAAGGGAAAAGACGGATTGAAAAAGAGCCCACGAAATGGGAAGAGAGATAGGCCGAGGGGACCGTGGTAATCTACGATATTCGCACAAGGACTTGAATATTCACCCTGGTATTCATCGTGTATCGATCATTTTTTTTTTCCAATTTTATACAGTAAAGTGAATATAACAGAGTTTTTCATCTAGAAACGCGTAGCTTTGATTTTTTTCTTTCATAACCAGAATTAGTTTCCCCTTTTTGCAGTAGAGACCTCAATTATTTTCCAAGGAGGAGGGATTCCCAGTTATGTAACAAAAATGACGATATTAATTAAAAAGTAAGCAGAATTTCAGAATCATGGAGTTTCACGAGATTGTGCAACGGCCAATTTGTGTAACGAACCCGGTTAAATCTGTCCTATAAGTACCCTGAGCATCATTCATTAATTGGTACTGGGACCAGTTACGCAGTTACTTTTCAACCCAGTGGGAGGTACACTAATTTGTTTTTTCTTTGAAATGAGTTGAAGGCGTAAGCCCAAGTCTTTTAAAGAATACTTTAGTATACACGGATAAGGGCTTAGCAGTGAAGCTTTCGAGAAAGGGTGTCACGAGATGTTCTCTTCAAAATTTGACAGAGCGTTAAAAATGCGAGCAACGATCTTTAAAGAGAAAGAAAGTGAACATGAATATGGATCATAAAAAGAGGATAAAAATTGTCGAATGGCTGGCAATTAGCCTTCGAGAATCATCGGTCCTGAGAGGGGGCGTTGCCGAGTCTGGAAAATTTTCGAATGCAAGAAAACCTTAATTACCATGAGCCAACGAGGACCTTCGAGCAGAAGCCCTCCATTCTTCTATAACGTTAGCCCCTGCTGTAATATGGACTCGGTAAATGATAATAACCGGTAGTCATTATCCCGGGTGAACCCTCCTCGGCCCCAAATGAAAATGGAAAATATTAACCTTCAATTAAACGCGACTGAATATTCCGAAAGGATCCCCTTTTCCTCTTTCTGGTTTCTGGATTCTGGTCAACGAAAAAGCGCAATTTAGATTAAGAAGAACTTTCAAGCCCAATTTTCAGCAGAAGCAGACTGAATATTCTTGAACGAATGAAAGATCTTTTTATGTACGAAAATATGAATAAACATTTTCCACCTCACCTCGCGCTCTGGCGTCTTAAAGTTTTCGGTATTTTTCCTCCGAACCTCTTCTTCAGGGTGAATGTAATGCGATGCTAAATTAATCGAGGTGTGTCCGTATCCCCGGTAGGTGAAAAGTTTACCGACCCCAGTTTTTAATGGGTGTCTGAAGTGTACTAATCTGTGATACATAAATATGGAAACGTTGGAGGTAATTTGTACGCAAATTTGAAGTGGTCTTTTGGCCGGGTACCGGAAAGGGACAAGAGGCAGGGCGCAGGGTGGGAAAGGGATAGGTGTGGGTTGTTGAAGCAGCGCGTAAAGTCAGAAATGAAGTAATTTTGGCAACAATTTCCCGCAGTATCGTAACAGCATGTGTGCCTGATCCTTATTCATCACATTCCATACAACACCTTTGAATATAGATGCGTTACTCATAAATAATGACTATGGAATACCCATCGAAACAAGTAGCCAGGTTGAGATCTACCTTCCTTCAAAAATTAGCTGGATTATATCAAGCGCGAAATATACGTCTCACCCACAAATCTCTGATTTAAGAGCCAAAAAGCTCTCGGATATCTCGCACCCCGATGCTTTTTCAAAAGCTATTAAACTCCGATCACGAATTCATGACCCATGGGGCTTCTGTGGCCAACGTGCTCTCATGGGTTTCAAACAATATGGATTTTTTTGGGGGGGCTTTCACTCATTGCGAAAACATGCCTTCGGCATCACGCCGGCCCAAACAGTCGATGAATCTCTTTACATCACGCGAAGGATGACCTATATCCTCGAAACTCTTAATCCTATGTCATTCAGGGATCGCTTAACCGATTTTCTTATATTTTTGGTTGAAAATTACGTTCAGGTCTGTCAAAATTTTTGTGATATCGTCAATATTATCAAGGTAAAAAACCTACCGAGTTCGTTGTATGATTTTCATCTTTTTCTTTCTCTCTGATCATTCTTCACGACCCCAATAATTTTTTAAAATATTTTATTGCGGTAATCGTGTGGTATAAATTTCCTTGGGTGAATTTAGTTATTAGTACTTGACTCAGGTTTTACTATATTGCTAACTGATACACAGGGCTGATAATGATCTAAAATCGTCTGTGGTAACCAGGATTATTATCTCAATTATCTAAAACAGTGAGGAATCATTTTCTCCTATGGTATCATCGGCAATTTTCCTATACTTTTTCACAGTAATCGGCGACAGTGATAATTTTCGGTGTGGTTCTGCCACTTTTTCAGGGTGTCTAGCGTCAATTGAATATCAAATTCCCTGACATTTCCCGGTTTTCCAGACGAAAAATCGTGACTTTTCCAGGACTCATTTCAACTTTATTTTCCTAACAAGCGCACTTTTGATTGCAAATTCATGATGATCAAAGTTGAATGTTATCATTTCAAGTTAAAATACTCAATTTCTTATCTCAATTCAATTTGGCCACATTTTGATATGAGAAATTTTACTTCTTCAACTATAAAGAGATTTAGGTTGGGGGTTATTTCTCCAAATAATGGTCACATCGATCAGATATTTTCAAAATCTTACAATTGTCAAAATGGAAAAATTCCAGATACGTGTGCGAAATCCCTGACAATTCCCGGTTTTCCAGATTTCCCTGAGAGCTAGACACCCTGTTTTCGAGGAATTGAAGGGCTGCTTGTCTCCATCAAAGAAAGCGGAACAGAAACCGCGAACGCAATTAAATTCAGCTTTGTCTTAACTCTCCTCTTACTCTACATTATCTGAAAGCTCGCGTAATATTCCCGCAGCAATTTCCCACGGTATGAAGCCATCCGAGGATGGTTATAATACGTACGTTGTGCGGTGATACGAGACCGAACAAATATTCATAAAGTTTTTTCGAGCCACGAGCACCGCCATTCGTTCCAGATCTTACCCTCGTGGTTCTTTTCTCTACGAGAATATCAGCCCCAACGACGATACCGTCGTATGCTTTTCTTACTCTCTTATTCACGGTGGACTGATTTTGGGAAATGACGAGGGCTTCAATACATACTCCAGACAATTTAAGTGAACAGTAAATGTCTCGAGATAATATGTTCACCCCTTTATTACCTCGATGTACCTTATAATATGCACGTAGTGTAGTCGTCTCTCCGAATCAGTTAGGGCAATTTCACTTCATCCCACTAGCTTTTCCCTATTTTCGCTGAGTACACCTCGATGGACACAGGACAAGACGGTTCCTATCGTCTTTGAGATATCTGTGCCAAGGATGTCGGACGAAACCCTCGGAAGTAAATTTTGGCACATGACAAAATCTCTTTAATTACGATTTTATTTCGTTTAATTAGGACAGTCCAACGACCCTCGAGCTCTTTAAAATTGTGTTAGATAAAAGTGAGCTTTTGATGGTTCGTTTATCTTCAATGCTCAGTGATTTAAACTCTACGGTGCTGCTTCACCACCCCGTTAGGAGGGATAACAAAGATTTCTTCTGGTATACAAAACTAGAGGTAAAATTGTATAAATTACGTATACATCCAAATACGTGTGCAAATTGAAATTTCTGTCACAAAACTCGGTAGTCAGCATAATCCCGATACCGGCGGACATTTACGGTGGAAATATTTTAATTAATCGTAGTCTGAAACGGACAGGAATATCGTATTACCCCTGCACCCTGATTTGTAGCTAATTTAAAATCCGGGTGTCCTCCGTCACATGCAATCATTGGTAGGACAGCAGTATCAAATTCATTATAGCTGACGCAAAGTATACACCACGTCTGGATGGAATAGACCCTGACTCTAAACTACGTGCTGCAGGCTTCGGTTTCAACGTCTGGCTAACGACCAATTTTCCCAACTTTTAATGAGATAATCTCACTGGATTAGCACACTGACGTTTTTGTTCTAAACTCAGTGATGGTGAACAAGATAAACGAAAGACAATTTTTGGTAGATTATGGGTGATAAAGGAACAAGTGGTATCAACGCCCAGCCCAAACCCCTTGACCTAGAAACTTGAAATTCGGGCAACATGTTCCCTTCCCTTCATAAACACCCACTAAGAATCGATTTTTCAAAATTCGCCCCACAAGGAGAATAAAAGGGGTAAAACATGTTTTCGCGGATTCATGGATATCTCCTCGGCCCGATGAGATATTGACTTCGTTCTGGCTTCAAATTATTGCTCATTCAAATACCTCGAAAGTAGTTTAAGCGTTTTTTGAAATTCGACTCCTAAGGGAATGAAAAGGTGTGAAACCAATTTTTGAGGCGCGTAGCGCCGACCAGGGTGGGCGCGCGAAGCGCGCAGGGGCGGAGCCCCTAGTGGGTGATAAATTTTCAGCCTCGACTTCGTTCATAGATTTGAATAAATCAATCTGCCTCAGGGAAATTTAAAAAAATATGGAAATTTGAGTCACGGATCCACGTTGTTCACGTTTCCGAATCCGACGAATAAGCTTCAAGTCTTCATCCGGTGATTGTTTCTCGAATATTCGGTGAGGATTTTTTGAAAAAAATCGATACCGATCCTCGATTTCATTTCACATTATTCTAACCGAAAAAATGTTGGTTCCCAAGTCGATCAGAAACCGAAATAGGGTCGACAGCGACAAAAAAAGGCAGATCGTATAAAGTCCGTAAACTATAGCACGCATGCATTACACACAATCCTCTAAATCTGATGGCCTGAGTAGCTAACGGTGTAGCTGAAGATTCGTGAGCTTTTAGGAACACACCGTTCACGATTAATGGGGCGATAAACTTTATCACGATACGCAATCAGAAATTTAATACTGCGGCAATAACTTTTGTTCGTATAATTTTTTGGAATTTCTAAAGAAGTAAAAAGATGAGACACCCCTCGGCTGTTAAATTTTGTGCCTTTTTTTGTTACCTCATTGCGGTGGGAATGTGAAAAGAATTAATGCAGACGATGTGAAGATCGTTAGTTGGTTTAGAATTTCGCATCTAGAACCGGGGCGTGGATCCCGTTCCCTCGCTCCCTTCGTTCGATGGATAAATTTTACGGGTTTAATTAATTCGCGAGAAGGTTGGCAGATTTTCTTATCCCGCGAGTTCGGGTATCCCACTAATTTATAATACTTATGTATATCTATAAGGAGTTAAACCGAGACTTTGCCTCTTGGAATAAGGAAACCAACCCTTTTGGATTACCGATTCCTTTAATCGTGTCGGGGTGTCAACCCAATTAAAATTAGGATTTGAATAATTAGAGCATTTCCACTCGCTCTTTATATTAATCCCATAGATTTTCAGAACTTTCGGCAAAGTTCGGAGCAAACACAGTTTTAAAGATCCAAATTCACGCTGTATTGATTTCTACCGAATACAACAGCGGTTTTGGAACAAAGCGGTGTGATTAAATAGCAATCAAGCGCGTTATCAAAACTGGATTATCCAAGTAGGTATTTAGTACAGTTTAGTTCATTGATAAGCGTGGCAAAGCCTATAGAGCGATTTAAATACGTCAACCTTCTCCACGCAATGACAAAACCGCAAAGCTTGTATAATGCCAATTCCTCGCTGAAGATCAAATTGAAAGAAAATTGGTAAAGGGAATGTCAATTTCGTGCTCTAATTTTTTTTCTCTTGACAATTATTCGTGGGAGATGTACACTTTGAAGGAGGCAATTTCGACCCTCTAGACGCTCTAACAAGCAAGTTTAAGACTTGATGGATGGAGGCGGTAGCCTGATGAAAAGGTACCGTGAAAATTACCTGATGGATCACCACTTTTCTTACGACCACCTGAAACCCGTTTGTCACAGCAGGTGTTTTGCTATCATTAATTGGAACAGGAAAAAAGTTACAAGATTGAAAACTATGCTATTGGAAACTTAAGAAAATGACGCAACTAAGGTTTTTCCCTTAGCCTCTTTGGAAATAGTTCAAATTGACTTGACTCACACTGCACACTTCACACTCTGAGACTGAACGGGAAAAATAGGATATTCGAGGGGATGAATACCTCCGGAATTGCTCCCAGAGCTCCTTGACATTTCACAAATACTTCGCGAAGAAGGTAATATTCTGAATGCTCTCGTTCAACCCGATTCTTTCGTAAGTACATCTTTACGGAAAAGTTCTCCATTCGCAAGACTCACAGACGACGAAGATACACGTCTGTCATATTTCAAACATTCCAAATTGAATCTCATCCGGTAGGAGGATGCGAATCGTTTTTATTCTATAAATGCAAGATTGAACCTGATTGCAAATTGAATGAATTGAATGTTTCAATCATAAAGCACTGAGATCTCGTCTCGTCATTATAACCGATCGTTTCATCATTAATTAAATTACCGCAATTAATTGCTGCAGTTTCGAGCATCTGTTAAACCCAGTCTAGATTCCGGGAAGGAATGATATTAATTACTGTGAAACAGCTGAGGCCATCTCGCGAGGATCGTTTGGTACAGAAGTAGGGAAATATCTCGAGACTTTTGTCGAGTGTCGAGAGGGCGAAGAACAATATCTAAACTTTGACCAATTGTCGTTCTATTTTATTGTTTCAGCTCGTAGACGACGACGGAAGCGTCGAGACGGCGCTGATAAACTACCTGTTCGCAAAGCAGGTGGTAAACCGTCTTCGCAGTCAGATGGACGTCGGAGATTTGCAGCGTAAGAGAAGCTACTGGAAGCAGTGTGCTTTCAACGCAGTTTCTTGTTTTGGAAAATAGATTCGTCAATGTTTCTGTCGAAACAATACCGACGTCCAACAGGTCGGAAATTATCCTCCCCCGAATCCTCGATGTAAATTAATGTAGTGTAAAGTGAATATTGAATCGTACTTGGAAAAAAAACAACATATTTTACGATGCGATCTCTGTGTGTCTCGTATATCTCGTTTCATTCAATAAGCCAAATCAAGTTCAACACATTTGAACAATTTTGATGACACGATAAAGCCGGAGTTAAGGATTTTGGGAGACTAGCTTTTCGCTTTACTTACCATTCGATGTGACGAAATATTCTTTCACGACTTGTCAGTATTAGGAAAATCATCCACAACGTACAGATTCAGATTTCAATTATTCACGTATGAAAACATTATAAGTGTGGTTTGTTGGCTTCGATCTGTATATCATATATGAGTAAGCAAAAGTTCGATTGAAATTCGTTCGAATTAAACGGTAGTTGAATAATATGTACCGCGTGGCTTCGCAAGTAAATGGTAAGTATTATCGTACTCGTTGGAAAATAAAATTACAACGTTCGTAGCGACTTCACCGTATTTCGTGAAGGTATAGAACAAAAAGAAAAAATTTCAATTCAGAATAATGTGTGTCTGTATTTCTATTACATCAGGCCAGTAGATAATGTATCTTCTGTTCTCGCCGTATCGTGTGCCCATATCATAAAAATAGAAATACATATCAATAATCATTTCTTACGTGTTTCATTCGACCTGTTTCCCTCATTTTCTATCCCAATTTCGGGAGAGTTGAAGCGAAAAAAACCCGGAAATTAACAGGTAAGAATCCTAATGATTTTCAATTGAATTCTCTTTCTCTTTGACCTACAAATTTTCATTATTATAGAGCGAGTTCAAGCAAATTATGATAATTTTTTCGACACTGATTTTTTTATACCTTTGTAATTATTCTAAGTATCAATAAAGGCAAGGTTCCCAAAACGGCAAACGCTTAATCGTGTGCCATGACGGAGTTGTAGTACCTACTTCATGGAAGAAATTAATTACTCTTCAAGCACACGCCTTGGTTATTATTTCAAAACTTGGTTCTTAACTTATTGCTACTTGAATCAAAACGCTCAGTTTAGGGTTCGTGATTTCAAGAGTATATGTATAACTGCATCATGAATTATTGATGTCAGAAACTTTATTCGCAGAGTTCAGAAGTGTTGGCTATGATCGATTCAATGTATTATTTTAATACCAGATGATCGTTTCCGTTAAATCAATTGTTCGAATTTATTCATATCAAATTGTTCATGATAATTATTCTGATTATTTGGCACGAAGAACGACTACCAGATACTTTCCAGTCGCCACAATACTTGAAAATGTACAAAATTGATCGTTGTTGATCCGGAGAATTTTTATCTCGGGAACTGATTGCTGATTTTATTCAAACCTGATGTGGGCAAGGGCAAGAACAATAAACTCCGGTTAGAGTAACCGCGAAGGGTTCAGGATCTGGGATCCGATCACCGGAGGACGACGCCTCCACCCACGCCTCGGTCACGTGTCGAGCCGTTGACGGAATCCCACCCTCCTCCTGGAACAAAAGTGTTTCATGGATTACAATTATTCTGGTGAACATCGAATGTGGAGAGAACGTTTACTTCGTGAAATCCAACAATGTAGGATAGCTAATCGAGCCCAAATATCATACGAGTCGAAGAAAATCAGAAACAGGTCGAGGATATTTAACGGTAAGAGGAATCTCATGACGTAGAAAATTGGGAGAGTCAGAGTTCGCCGAATTAGTTTTCAGAACAACATTCTTAGATATGTAACGACTCTGTACCTTTGAACACAGGCATAATTAATTGGTGGTGAAATGACACCTTCGTGGTTTCAGTTTTCGTTGTTTGCTCGGCATGCTCATATGTCTGAGTGATCGTTGTGGCGAGGTATAATTAGTTTAATTACTTTCATAAAGGGTGAGAATCACAGACACCGTGCTTACGACATTATAATTTTGAGGAGTCTCAAAGGATCAGCGTTGAATTTACACATTGTCTCTGACGATGTCTGTTCTCTGTTGTACCAAATAGTAATTTGAGTCCCACATCCTTGTATAACCAAATCATTCAATCAGATAATAACGAGTAATTACATGCTCGGGATTATCACACAGTGTGAATGTCTCTTATCACAAGATTAGGTTTCGTAATAACTGTTTCTGTTCATAGTGGAATATATCAACTGGTAAAAGGACAGTGAAATTGGTTCACGGTCATGACCACGATTCATAAGTCAAACGAACACAAAGAAAAACTATTTGCGCCAGGGTCACGTAGGCCATATAGTTCTGGAGCAATTGCCAGTGTCAACCAAACTTTGATCATTAATTTGGAGATTGGTAATTTTATCCACGGGGTATGAAAAACAGCTATAAAATTCAACGGAGCCAGAAGCCAATCGCGATTAGGTATAGTTTTTCTGCAATTATTGCGAGGGTGCTTGGTATATCAATCGTCTTAGATCCGATGTGGGATTCACTCCAGTCATGAAGTTCGAGATTCTATCAACGATTTTGACGTGCGTCACTTTACCACTCGTCCGAGGACTCGGGCGAGACTTTTTATCAAAAAATGGCACCGTCGATACCAGCCGTCGTGTTATCTCGGGCACGGTCCCCGATCCATCGAATTTCAAGTTTTTGGTACGTCTAGAAGCTGGACCATCTTTATGCGGTGGAAGCGTCATAAGCAATTATTTCGTCCTGACCGCCGCCCACTGCATCGTTTACACGGAGTGTGAGAGGATCAATATCTATCCATCGAATTGGCTACCGGGCACAACCTCAAGAATTCGTGTAGTCCAGTGCTTCATCCACGAAAAGTTCCAACATGCAGTGAACTTTTTTTACGACATGGCCCTGATACGAACCTTCAACGACATCCTGCAGGATGGCGATTTTAGTGCGATTCCTCTGCCCGCACCGGGCGCCAGGTACCCTCCGGGGACACCAGCCGTCGTCGCCGGATGGGGAAAAAATATAGACACCAATTACCCGGACCGTATGTTCAGTGGGTATGTCCTAGTCCAAGATTGGGACTCCTGCAATTTCGTCTACACGAATGGAAACACCCTTCCGGACAAACCGAGAAGAGCTTTGTGCACTCGAGGTCCCCCGAACTCGCCGACGACCGCGTCGTGCTTGGGCGATTCCGGAGGCCCCGTTATCATCGAAAACTTCCTAGCAGGTGTCATAGTTGGGACTTTATTAACGCCAGATCATGAATGCCAGATTGGAACTCCATCGTTACATTTGAGTGTCGCTGAGTTTCTTCCGTGGATATACTTCTTCGTCGATCCTGGTAGAGACACCAGCAACTATCCGGTGATCCAGGAACCTTTCTAATTATACTACATGTTCAAATGAGATGCACGAAAATACATCTATATACCTAGAAATTGTTTTATTTTGTATGCACCTCTACATGATACTATATCTTGATTCTGTTACGCACAGCACAAAATCAGTCGGTACTGATTCAGTTTTTCGTCGATTGAGTAGTATTTGATTCGATTCTCTTTTCGCCATGGTCACATAGGTCGCATGGTTCTAGGATCCATTGCCACTCGCAATCCATCAGAAGATTAGAATCGGTAATGAATCCAGAACCTTGCTGCTCCGTTATATACGGGTCATAAAAACGGCTATAGACTTGATCGAATACAAAAGGCAATTTCAGAAGTTTCGTGTATGTAATTATTGCGAACGTTACATACGCAGTATATTAACCGTTGATATAAGTCATGATCTTAGGAAATGTGAAATTGACTCCAGTCATGAAGCTCGCAACCCTATCGCTGATTTTGACGTTCGTCACTTCATCACTCGTCGAAGGACTCGGTACCGAAATTTCACACGAAAATGGCACCGTCGACGGCACCCCTAGCCGGCGTGTTATATCGGGGACGAATGCAGACCCAGCCAGATTCAAGTTCTTGGTACGAATACACGCTAATCAAACTTTGTGCGGTGGAAGCGTCATAAGCAATTATTTCATCCTGACCGTAGCCCATTGCCTGGTGACGGAGTGTGCAAAGCTCGTGATATTTCCATCGAGCTGGGTGCAGGGCATGAAGTCGAAGATTAAAATATTCCAGTGCTACACCCATGAGAAGTACAACCCTTCCGTTCATTTTTACTACGAGATGGCCTTGATAAGAACCGCGAACGATCTGCTGGAGGATAAAAATATTCAAGTCATTCCGCTGCCCGCGCCGGGCACCAGGTATCCTCCAGGTACCCAAGCGGTGATCGCCGGATGGGGTAAAACCAAGAATAGAACATATCCAGGGCGTTTGTTGAGCGGGGATGTGGTAGTTATAGATTGGGAAACGTGTAACTACAACTACACGCAGCACGATCGTCAGACGGAACCGAAAAGATCCCTATGCACGCGAGGTCCTGATGGCTCACCAAACACTGCAGCATGCCACGGTGATTCCGGGGGTCCAGTCATCATAAACAACGTCCTGGCGGCCGTGATAACTGGAGCTGTACTAACACCGGAACGTCAATGCCTGCCGAATAGTCCATCGTTACATTTGAGCGTCGTTGATTTTTTACCATGGATTTACTCCTTCGTCGAACCCGACAGAGACACAAGAAGCTATCCGGTAATCGAGGAGCCTTTCTGAAGGTGGAAATTCAGGATTTACTGAGTATATATTTTTTAGAAGCAGAAGAGCTTATTCTGAATGTAAGAATGAGGTGCGAACAAATACACATAAGATATTCCTGATCTAGTTCATGCACCTCGACCTGATAAACTATTTCGGTTAGGAAATAAAGGAAATTGACTCCGATACATTTAGTTCGTCCAAACATTGCTCCTAACCTTATGACCGATGCACAAGTTCGTAGTTGTCCCAAACATGTTCGGAATAGAACGTCGGAAATATTTTATAACTTCGACCAGAGTATAACCGAGAAAATAAAAACGCTACATTTTAGCATGAAAATGCATCCATTTTCGGTATACGGGTCGAGATAGCCAATGTCACGAAAATGAGTAACACGAAAGCGTTACGCTGGTTGAGCACCGGTCGGTTAGTGGATCCGGATAACCATGAATTCTGAGGCTCAACGGTTGCGGAACAAATGAGTAAATATTGGAAACATAATCGCGAAGTTCGCGATTCTGTACTGTATCCAATTTGCAATATGTTTCGACTATTGATTCAAGCATGTTTGACCGAAATGTAATGACAATCTTAACGATCCGGCGATAATTACTGACTGACCAGTGTGTCGTGCTCTGTATATCAGCCCAACAGAGATCCGAGTGGAAATCAAAGTGCAGACATGAGAGCCAAGACTTTATCCACGATTTTGGCGTGTGTCTGTTGCGCTCTCGTCCAAGTTCCGCGCTTGAACTGCACCACTGAATCGAACAGACGTATTCTGTACGGCGGAGACGCAAGACCAGCAGATTTTCGGTATTTGTTGAGGATACACAAAGGTTCCATGCTATGTGCTGGATCAATAATCCAAAGTCACTTCGTCCTGACCGCCGCCCACTGTGTGATCGACGAGGAATGTTCGAGTATACAAATGTTTCCATCCAGCTGGGTGCCGGGAACTAATTCAACGATTCATGCCGTCCAGTGTTACCTCCCTGAGCAGTACGTCAAGTCGTTCTACTACGATATCGCATTGATAAGAACATCCAACGATCTCCTGGCCGATGGCTTTGCGGCGATTCCGCTGCCTCCGCCAGGTTCACACTACGCGACAAATACCCCGGCCGTGATTGTCGGTTGGGGTGGTGACGAGGCACGACTGTTAACGGGACGTCTGAAGCGTGCCGATGTGCAAGTTGAAAATTGGGACACTTGCAACTATAAATTCAAGCACTCTTATCCCGAGTGTATATCAGCTGATAACTGTCCCGCTCCAGACATACCGAAGAGAGGAATGTGCACGCAAGGTCGTGGCACACCATGGCTCACTGCAGTGCCCGGCGCGTGCAACGGGGATTCCGGAGGACCCGTTGTGATAGACGGTGTCATCGCTGGTATCGTGACTGCAGTGATGCGGGCATCCGACGGCGAATGCGGATTCGGAACTCCGACGTTGCACGCGAATGTCAGTGACTTTCTACCGTGGATATACGGTATCACCGAACCTGGCAAAGACACGAGTCGGATAGTGGTGGTGGAGGAAAAGCTGATGTAACAATAAATTCGATTGATTCTCAGACAGGATGTCGATAGCCAAGATGAAAGTCTGCGTGGACTCGCGATCCGGATGTGTACTCAACTTCTGTATTAAGTAGTAGAAGACAAAATGTTGTACGGATACATAAGATGCATCTAGTAAATAAATAAACAACTCTTTCGAACGTAGTAAGCATACAGCCAACGAATTTACCATTTAATTTACTTTCCAGCTTTGACTCGAGTCTACCCTTAAGAAAAAAAACCTTCAAATTTGAGGGTGAAACTTCAATCTTTGGGGTGAAAATATGAATTTCGGGGGGAAACCCTGAAATTCCGGGGTCAAACCTCCAGTCTTCGGGGTTAAACCTTTGATTTTTAGGGTTGATCCATCAAGATAAAGGTCAACCCTGAAAAATTGGTGGTTCAACCCTGAAAATTGAGGACAACCTACGAAAATTTAGCGATAACCTTAAAGGCGTTCAGGGTCAACCTTGAAAATCGAGGGAAGACCCTGGATAGTTCATGGTCAATCCTCAGAGTTGAGGAATGGCCCTTAAAATTCAGGGAAGACCCTGAATAGTTGAGACTCAGCCCTGTAAAGTTCAGGGTTACTTTTGAAGGTTGGTGTTCCGCGTCCCTCACAATTGAGATGGCTAAGTTATCCTGAAATCTTTACGGTTAACCGTGAAGCGTTGATGGTATCCAAACCTTGAACCCTAAAGGAAGATTTCCAAGAGTCAAAAGGTTGACTCCGGAATTCAGGGGTCGACCCTTAATGGTTGAAGAATCAACCCCGAAGCTGGAAAAGTGACGGTGAGAATTAGTTCCCAAGTCGAGGACAGCCCTCAAGTCGAGGGTCTCCCTCATTCAATACCCTATTTCAGGATTAACCCTGAAGTTGAGGGGACCCCCATTCGAGAGCTAGTCCTCAAGTTGAAGGTATCCCTCAATTAAGGGTCGACCGTCAAGTTAGGGGTACGGAATCACCCTGAAAGTTGTTTGAAAATTACCGAAGATCTATCGTTCAACAGTTATACAATGCAAATTATCTGGAATGCAACACGTGAATTTTGTGCAATCAACATTAGTATTTTGAAAGTAGGAATACTGAACAGGTTCATCCAGTATAAGTTCGAAATTAATTGAATCTCTCAAATTTACAGAAATATTTCTGTGGACTTTCCGGGACACGAAAAAGATGGTAAAATTGGTAAAAATTTCTAACTGTGTGTCATGGTAGAGAAACGGAATTATAAAGAGCTTTTTATATCAGTGCAAACCACACAATAACTCAAGGATCTAGATTTCTGGATATCAAAGCGACTCTTTTATACAGTGTACAGAAACGGAGAAAGCCAACAGCTATCCACGTAATCTGTCTAAAATTGACTATAATTCTACCACAGAGACGCAGAATCGATTTTCACCCACTGATATCGTCGTCGATGAGAACGTCTCTTGTTTTTCATGAGTAGGAATGAAGAGAAGATTTTTTACTAGGCTCAAGTAGGCTACCTGACCGATGCCATTCGTTATTAACGAGATGAGGAACCAAATGTGCTTAAGCTACTATATTTCATTACCCAGGTCATAAAACACCAGGTGATTATTGCACGGAAGTTTGAAGGCAACTGAACCAGATTACACGTATATTAGTACACCTTCTGAATTTCCGTCCGAAGAAGAATTAATTGAAATCTCGATTCTATTGTGAACCTAAACCGTAAAATCGGCGTTGATTTACTCGACGCGAAATCCAATTTGTACTCATTCATGGGTCACTGGTTCTGAGTGGTATATATGTACATGAACTGGCAAAAAAGCGACACTATTGTCAGTACAGAATCTGGTATAACCATGAAAGCTGTCTTTCTCGCGGCGATTCTCACCTGGGCAGAGCTGCAATGGCTCGTGGAAGGCCTCCATTCCGACAATACGACCGGAATTGAGCCTCAGGATTCCACAAGACGGGTTATATTCGGCAGTGTAGCCGACCTGAATGCTTTTCCATACATGGTCTTCCTGGAAATCGGGACCATGTTCTGCGGCGGATCGATCATAGCCGATCATTGGGTACTCACTGCGAGCCACTGCATAGTTAGGCAGAATTGCTATGGAATAAGGATTCACGCGGCTGTATGGGGGCCGCAGGAGAGTGTCAGTCCGATCGAGTGTTTCACTCATGCTCAGTTTGAGCCTGTACGATACACGTACGACATAAGCCTGCTTAAGGTGCAAGAAAACATGGTAGCAGATGGTAGAGCGAGACCAATTCCGTTACCAAGTCCAGGTCAGTATTGGCCTGGAGGTACTGCGGCGACTATAGTCGGCTGGGGCGGAACGGAGCGAGGTGGACCCTCGCCGGATTTATTATTCGCGAACGTGATGGTCAAAGATTGGGATTGGTGTAACAACGAGGTGAGGACCCTAAGTCCACAATGTAAAAAAGCACCGGGCTGCGTGGAACCAAACATAGCGGCAAGAATCGTATGCATATCGGGTCAAGGTAGTTCCGTTTCCAGCGCTTGCCACGGTGATTCCGGAGGACCTCTTGTGATAAATGGCATCCTGGCAGGGGTATTTTCACATTTATTCATGGACAATAATCACATGTGTGTTATTGGAACTCCTTCGATGTACACTAGCACTACTGATTACATACCGTGGATACGATCGTTTGTAACACCTGGTAACATCGGTAACGTCCAGGTACGACCGGAACCGTAACGTCGACCAACGCGTTCAAGTACAATATCGTTATTCCAAGCCCCACGATACTTGTGTACCAAGTGGTAAAATGTAAACACTCCGAATGTACGGATCTGAATTTTGTTCATTATTGTAGCTCGGATGTGAGCGTATATTGATAGACTGAATAAAAGTCAAATTACGGTTTTGTCCCAAAAATGTGGATCATGTTTATTTCATTCAGCTATTCTACCACTTCTGTCGATTCTTCATAAGAGTGAAGAATCGACTCTTAGCTTCGTATGATAAATGCGTCATGGCAACTGCCTGGTTGCACTCAGATGTCGCTCACTTTTTGCCATGGATATACTGAACCTGACTAAGATACTCACGAACGAATGGGATGATCAATGAATCTCTGTATCCCCAGAGGTGGTAGAATTTATTCATGAAAAGTAGGATGCAACCACAACCATCCAGTTCGCCAGCATGCCTTCGAAAGCGACGAGAGTCTCGATCGCGAGAACACGTGAATGTTATTCACCATGAAGTTGTATATCGAATCAACTTGAATGTTTCATTGTGTGAGTCCCATTTACCCAACGTGAAATTAAACTTGAGTTCGCACAATACCAAATGCTTCGTTAGCGGTCAGGCATATATATCATCTGTCGAAAAATTATCAATTCATTCCAACCTTCGGTACGATGAGGATCCACGTCATTGTGGTGCTTTTTGCGTGGATAAAACTGCAGACGCCTGTCCGAGGATGGAATTTTGACACAATAGCCGAACCGTCAGATTATCCGTTTGCAGTGTTACTGAATGACGGAGACTGGTTCTGCAGTGGAACGATCATAGGCAAGTACTGGATCTTGACGACGGCCTTCTGCCTGTACAAACGGCAGTGCGAGCTCATAAACATACATCCGAATGTGGCACTTCTGGAAACTATTCGACCAATCGAGTGCTACTACCATCATAAGTTCAAAAGTACCGAATTTCACCACGACGTCGGCTTGTTGAAAGTCGAGGATTCGCTCATCGGAATCGCTGGAATATCAGAAATGGTTGGTTTGGCGCATATGTCGGTCCCCGAGCAAAGAGGAGAGGCCACTATAGTTGGCTGGGGAAGAGTGCAGGACGGAGTTTTTCCAAATTTCCTATTGGTCGGAAGTGTGCAAGTAATGAAGTGGAATTGGTGCAATTATCTGTGGCTATCCAAGAACGTATCCTGCGATGTACCTTCAGGATGCCCAATTCGGAATATACCACAAAGATCTTTGTGCACGTTGGGCCTAACGAAGCCCACGCACACTTGCTTAGGTGATGGCGGAGGCTCCGTTATTATACAGGGGACACTGGCAGGTATAGCTTCCTTCCCGCTTAGGGACAACGAAACTCATTGTTGTATGCTCGAAGGCCCCGCGGTACATGTCAATGTCGTTGATTATCGACCGTGGATCTTAAGTTATACCGAACCTGAAGTAGACACCAGCGGGTTCACAGTGCAGGAGGAACCCTATTAATTGATCTAGCTTCTAGTGCATTACCTTCTTTTAAGAAATGTTTGTAAATTAAATAAACCAAATATCTTGAACAGTGAATAATTTTTACAAAACCTATGCACTCGAGGCAGTCTTTGAGCTCACGAATCACCTGGGCCTCCACATGTAATAAAACCATCAAAAATTATCTCGGAATCAACAGAGCTTATAGGCTAGATGATTTCCGTAGCAAACTGAGTTCAACTCTTCCTGAGAGACGCACCATCAGTTTTCACGCATCAACATTTTGTCTACATGAGAATATATTCTTTGTTTTTGTAGGATTGAAGGAAAAGAACAAACTTGATTGACTTTTCATCTGAAGAGATTTAATTCCCCAGGTCATAAAAAAGAACTGTTAAGTAAATCCACCGAAGCCAAAGAGCGATTTAAACGATTAGGCTGTTACGACGGATACACTGTAAAACTTAACACGTCCTAAATCGGCCGAACTGTTCGTTAATAAAGTCGGTCGTAATTTAGAATGTGTTAATTTAGAAACGAATGCACTGTTCTCAGTCGTGTGAATAAAAACCGGTGAAGGAATCATAGAACATACAACGTCGCCAGTGCAGCACCTGGTGTAACCATGAGGGCTGAGGTCCTCGCGTCGATTTTAACTTTGGTACAGCTGCAGTCGCTCGTCCGAGGATTCGATTCATCAAATTCGAAAGAAGCCGGGAGACGAGTTCTCTACGGCGATGAAGCTGATCCGGATAGTTTCCCGTTCCTAGTATTTCTAGTAAACGGGAACATCTTTTGCAGTGGATCAATAATAGACGATCACTGGGTAATGACGGCGGCCCACTGTGTGCACCAAACTCCGTGCAAAAGCATAGTGTTACACCCAGGTGTGTCGATACGCGAAAATATTTATCCAATCGAGTGCTACGTCCACCCAGAGTTCGTATATGAACGATTTCGGCATGACATCAGTCTGTTGAAAGTTTGGGAAGACCTGATTGTGGGAAATCAAAGAGCGCAGCTCATTCCTCTGCCGGGTCCAGGTTGGTATTATCCACCGGGTACACCGGCCACTGTAGTCGGCTGGGGCATGAGGGAGGATGGCAGTTTTCCTGGTATTCAGTTATTCAAGGCTACTGTCCAAGTACAAGATTGGGACGAGTGCAACAGGGAATGGAAGAGACGGAACGCAGCCTGTGGGTCAAATTCGGATTGCACAGACATTCCAAGAAGAACTGTATGCACGAAAGGCCGATCACCGAACCCTGCAGGCACTTGCTCAGGCGATTCTGGGGGGCCCCTGATCATCGACCGCCTCGTGATAGGCGTAGTCTCTGTTGTGCTTCATGAAAAATCAGATAATCGTTGCACAATTGGGAGTCCCTCGCTGTTTGTTAGCGTCGTTGATTATCTACCGTGGATATACTCTCACATCGAACCTGATTTGAACACGAGCTACATCCAGGTGAAACCGGAACACTATGTCCTCACACAGATATGGAAGTGAATACTCAACTTGTAACAATTGTGCCGAATAAAATGATTATAGCAGTAGATGAATACAGTATTCAAAAAGTGAATGATAGTCTCAAACTTGTTTTCTTCATTACCGAACGTAACAAACAATAGTCCTACTACAGTCGCTAATTATCGACCAGCGAGTGGACCGAATGCGAGAAACCAATTCAAACACCCAGCAGTAATTACTGGTCGATGAATGGTATATGAAACAGTGGCAGGGTACGATTTTGTGGCAGAGCACTGTACTGTTCAACCATGAAGTATTTTTACGCCATTCTAGCGTGCACCCACTTCTTGGTCGCTGTGGTCCGAGGGTCTGGCCACAAAGTCGCGAGAGGAAACGACACTGCCGGTTACGGTGGTCGTATCCTCAACGGCCGGAAGGCGGAACCGTCTGAATTCCGGTACGTCGTACGCCTGAAAATCGAGAACGACGTTTGCGGCGGGTCCATAGTCAGCCACTTCCACGTCCTGACGGCCGCTCATTGTATACACGAGAAAAATTTCCAAGGTCATATCTCCGTCTTACTGGGCCAGGGGAGACAAGCCGAAGTTCCACGCAGAGCAATGCATAAGCCACGGAAAATTCCCGGCCGATAATCCGTACGAATATGACATCGGGATGATCAAAGCCAAGGAGAATCTCATCATCGACGGATGGTTAGCAGCGGCGAAGCTCCCACCACCGCATTCGACGGTCCCGGACGATTCCCCGGCCGTGATTATTGGATGGGGAATTGAAGAGGACAACTTTAGCGCAGATTTCCTGAAGCGTGGCGATGTGTTTGTTATAAACTGGACGGATTGCAAGTACAAGTATTCCGTCTGCAACAACTGTCCCGGTCGCATCATACCGAAGGCTTCTCTATGCGTGATTGGTAAAGGCGATAAACCGGATGGTGCCTGCAGCGGTGATTCTGGAGGACCAGTTGTCATAGATGGGGTAGTTCGAGGTATCATGATCTATGTTATCACTACGGTTGATAAAAAATGCGTTCAAGGAACTCCGGTGTTGACCACATCTGTAGCCGAGTTCATGCAATGGATCACGAATCATTCGTAATCTGATAAAGAAGCGAACGTTGACGTTGATAGTACCTGCAGAGTGCCTCTACCGGGAATGTGTCATGAAGCAATACTCTAGTTGATAGGATTAACATGGATGTCACCGTTGGTGCGGTGACAAGTAATTATAGGCGTACCGACATTGGCTCTATGGTTAATTATTGTTGAGTATAATGGAAGAGAAAATTAGTAAAAATGTACGCTTACAAAAATGTTGACATCCATTCTCATTAGTCTTATTCATCCAACTCCTCTCCATTATTGATGAAATTGCGACTGTTACGTATGTATGTACTAATTAATATTGTCCACTAAGTTTCAGACTCTCAGGACTAACGAGAACAACGTCAACACCCTTTTTCTGAATTGAAAATGATAGCAAATTTTTGTCCCAAACTTTCATTCTCACATGCCTGAGAGTCTTCCTTCTAGCACGAGAAAAATATGGGTGGATTATTCATCGACGAATGACCAAAGCCACTATCTCGCTCAAGCAGCATTTCATTTTCACAATATTTTCTGTGTACAGAAAAAACGCGCAACCAAATACATGATGAAAAGCCCTCAAATTAGTTCTTTTCATTACTGATCCCTTCATCAATCATGTTACGGTAATTTTTCGTCATTAAACCGGTATTATTGCATCTATCATTCGCACTCGACTCTTTTGCTATGGAATTGGAATTCAACAATCCTGGAAACCTGTTCTGAACCTCTAAGAACCAAGAGCAGTATATTGCAAAAAGCAGAAATGCGAAATGCGAAGTTCCACTTTTCATGCACGTGTTATAAAAAGTATGAAATTGAATGAGCGAGAATATATTTTTGGCAAGCATCTCTCGTACGACAACTGGATTGGCGGAGGAATACGTTACAATTCGCCTCAAATGCAAGTCAAATTTACAAGCTTTCGACACGCAAATTAACCGAAATTGAATTCTACTGAATCGCACCAAGAACTGACATCTATTGTGACTCGCTTCACTAGAATCTACGTTAAAATATACGTCCGTAGCGAATGACCATGCTCGCACTTTCATTTCACGGGTCATAAACGAACCGCGATAGATTAGGTGGCTAGTTGTATATTAACAGGTGACGACATCAGAGTTCATCGCATAGCCCGGTTGAAACATGGGGGTGAATTTTTTGTTATTGTTTTTAACCTGCGTCCATGTGCATTTCTCACTCGTCCAGGGATCAGCGATCAATGCCTCGCATACCGATGTCGGTGGGGTTTACGGAGGGCGTATTCTACACGGCATGAAGGCAGACCCCAAAAAATTTCCGTTCGCCGTAAGGCTCGAAGCCCCTGAGAAAGTATTATGCGGTGGATCGATAATAAGCAACCATTGGATACTGACGGCGGCTCACTGCTTTCACAACGTGATTTGTAAAACAATTGGGATCTCTCCATCAAGCTGGGTGGTCGGAGACGCACCAAAATATCACGCACTCGAGTGCACGGCTAACGCGAAGTACAGGTACCCTAATTATCCCGATGATATTGGCCTCATAAAAACGGCGGTGGATCTTGTGAAGGTTGGCAAATTGGCGGTGATCGATCTCCCCGATCCGGATGACCACTTTTACGCTGGAACCCCGGCTTCCATTGTTGGATGGGGTGTAACGGAGTTGAATTCCAATCCGCCATATCTGATCAGCGGTGATACGGAGATACAACTTTGGGAGAAATGCAATCAGGCATACAAGGCGTGGAAAACTATCAAAATCAACACAATGGTGTGGGAATATATGTGCGTGGGAGGACACGGGCGACTACCGGATGGTGCTTGCTTTGGCGATTCTGGAGGACCCGTTATCATACAGAAAAAGTTAGCGGGCATAATGGTTGCGGCTATTCACGACGAACGGTATCGATGCATCGTCGGAACTCCGATATTGGGCTTACCAGTCACCGAATACCTGCCATGGATAAATTCGCACATCTACCCTGATAACAGACACTTTAAGTAGAGAATGGCCGTTTGGCACGTGGTTCTAGATGCTACCAAAGCAACCGATCATGGTACAGCTGAATTCACTGTTCAGTCGGTATAAGGGTCGGTAAGTCGGTACGAATGAAATTGTGGTTATTCTACAAAATTATGACCTTTCTGTGGCTGGAGTGGAACCATCATTTTCTCAGTGTAGTCTAATAAAAACAATCGGACAATTTTCAACTCAGTCTCATTCTATACCTTGAACATCCGATACCAGTTCCCATTCATCTACCTTCCCGTCAATCCCGGTCTATTTGATAAAATGCTTCCTATGTGGTAAAGCAGGACTTATGATCAGACCTTCAACAATCTTTTGACTGATACAGACTTTGGAGTAGTTTGAAGTTTCGGTGCCTGAGTCAGGACCTCGGACTTCAATTGCTGACAGGGGAAGACCATCGAAAACCAGATTTTACCAACTCCGGCTAATTTTTCATACCAAAGTAAAAGAAGACGTGATGGCAACTGAAGCCACTATAGTTTCCGAGATACCCGCAGTCAACATTGAATCTCCAAGTGAACGGAGGCACAACGTCCTATGTCTCGCCACAGGACTGTGCTAGTATTAATTAACAGTCAAGCAAACTGGTCGAGATAACACTTATTCAACGCCGAAGTTTCACGGATAATAAACGACTCGCAATGGATTTTACCGGAACCGTGGCGAGTGGTATATTAACCGGCGAAGACGTCCAAGTTCGTGGCATAGTTCTGGATCCAGTCGAATCATGACGACAAAGGTTTTGTCGGTGATTATTTCTTGCGCCTGCCTTTTACTTGTCCAAGGATCCGCTCAGCACAACTCGCACAGGGATGACCATGGAGGTTACGGTGGGCGCATTCTGCACGGCTACAAGGCCAATGCCCAAAAGTTTTTGTTCACCGTACGACTCACCGGAAGAGGTGAAGAATTCTGCGGTGGATCGATAATCAGCAATCATTGGATCCTGACGGCGGCGCATTGCGTCGCATCGGACGTGTGCAAGGAGATAGGTATATCTCCGTCGACCTGGGTGGTGGGAGACGATCCGAAATATTACGCGATAGAATGCATCACTCACAGCGGTTGGCACAACACTCCTGCCAACGATATTGCAATGATAAAAACTAGAGAGGACCTCGTGAAGGATGCCGGGCTGAAGATCATCGCTCTGCCCGATCCGGATGCTCACTTTTACCCCGGTACGCCCACTACAATTGCTGGATGGGGTCTAACAGAGTTAGGAACCCTTCCACCGTGGCTAATCCGAGGTGAAATGACGGTGATAACCTTAGAGGATTGCGATAGGCGACTGAAGAGCAGCAACGTGCTGGAGGGTGTCCTTTCAGGGACACCGAAGGAGGGCTTCTGTGTGATAGGCGAACCGCCCCTACCGGATGGTGCGTGCTCAGGGGATTCGGGAGGACCCATGATCTCGCAGAACGTCTTAGCGGGAGTGATAGTCGCCGCGCGGACCGACGCTCAGGGAAAGTGCATCGTTGGCAGTGCGGTATTGGGCTTGGCCGTTGTCGAATATCTATCTTGGATCGAGACGAACATGCGATCTGGAGGTAATTAATTCTCCCGACGACCCCAAGAAACCGTATCATCCGATGTCAACTGCACCCGGTGGTACATCGACAGAAAAAATTTTTTGAGTGCAAAAGATCATGGTTAACTGGACTGAATTGTGCGACTGCGGGTGAGCGATCATATATGTGGTTGATTCAACAAAAATATTTGGTTGATAAAAAAAAGTTAATCCAACCTAATATGTGATTGAATCAATTTTTTCATTCAGTCCGGCAGACAACGAGCGTGTTTCGTGCAATACTACTATATATTTTTGTATCAACAAAATATTTGGTTGAAATAACCGAGTCATTGATCAAACCCATCATCAATTGTTTTGTTCGAATCGAATCTAGTGAATGAATCAAGGCAAATTAAAGCTTGATGTGATCGTATAGTTCAGTCGGATCAACTACATATTTTGTTACACCGACATTTTTCCGTTATTGAATGAACTCTACATTTGTTCACATAAAGTAAATATTGTGTTGTATTGCACATACATGTGGAGCGCTGCATTCAAAGATTGAAATAAAAGAAATTTAACAAAACATTATTTTCTACGTTTACGCTGTCAGATGTTACTAGTACAGGGTATTTCGACGCATATTTAAACATAAAAACGCATTTACAAATTCGCTGTGAAGAATTTCGCAATTCCTAATCCTAGTCGAGGGTTCGAACCGGGACGCTCGCCGGTGTTCTGATTAGAGTGAGTCGCACGCCTTAACCACTACGCTGGACCAGCGCATAGCATTAACTATGTACAACTTTTCCATATATATATATATATTATTACTCCAGATCTCATGATGAAACTGAGTAAGCGTACCAGATTATTCCTAGATTTTCGCAGAAGACGCTATGAGATCGGATTGTTGATCTCCACAAGACAGTACACGACACGTATATTGCAGACAGGCTAAATCCGACGACAGCGGCCATTTTGATTCCAAATACGAGTCGTTCAGAACGTCGTATCCAAAACCATCAAATGTAATAAAAATTATACTTAACATAACTCTGATTTTTGTTATCTTGAACGCCAGGTTAGCTCCAGACAATAACACGTTCGAGTTGCTTACCATGTTATAATGAACGATTTCTCGTATCGGGTGAAAAAATCATTCGATTGGTTTAATAACAAAATTTAGTCTGCTGAAGTGGTGTACTCGCTTGACTGAACTCACTAGAACGTTGCATTGACAAATTTTCGTCTTGTTACGACCATGCATTTGTTTTGAATAGACAAAAATTGATTTGTCGGAACAACTTCTCCTTTATTTGCAACAAACGGATTTTTGATTTGGTTAACAAAATCATGCGGATCACTTAACTAAATTATTTAGCCAAACCAACCATGATGAAGTTGTTCAACTGAGCGCGCGTTACTTACTTCAAACGAGGAATCTTTGACTGTAGCCGATTTTAACTGACTAAATATATTTAGTTGACTCAAAAGATATTTTCTCTCGGTGTACCTATACGCCCATTCCTCAAGGCGTGTCATAAACGGAATGAAGGAAGACCCCGAGAAATGGCTGTTTACTATGCGACTCGAACCCCCTCTGAATTTATGCGGTGGTTCGATAATAAAACATCATTAGCCCATTGCATATAGGTACGGCAAGGATTGTAAAACCGTAAAGATCAGTCGGTCGAATTGGAAGAAGGGATACAAACCGAAATTCCACGCAATCGACTGCATACCCCATGAGTACTACCAGGCAGGCGGTTATTCCAACGATATTGCCCTCGTCAGGACTGCGGAGGATCTGGTGAAGGATGGGGGATTGCAGACGATCGTCATACGCGGTACGGACGATCACTTCGCCGCTGGTACCCCGGCCACCATTGCTGGATGGGGTGACACGTTGGCGAAAACTAATAAAAGCGATCGAAATCGAGAGAATACCGTGGGAAGCCTTGTGTGTGATAGGTCACGAGCCCAACCTGATGGCTCTTGCAGCTTCGGCGATTCGGGAGGACCCACTGTCATACAGAAAAAGTTAGCGGGCGCAATGATTGTGGCTGTTCACCACGAACGAAATAAATGCATCGTCGGAACTCCGATATTGGGCTCACCTGTCACCGAATACCTGCCATGGATAAATTCGCACATCTGCCCTGATAATAGACACTTTAAGTAGAGAATGGCCGTTTGGCACGTGGTTCTAGATGCTACCAAAGCAACCGATGATAGTACAGCTGAATTCACTGTTCAGTCGGTATAAGGGTCGGTAAGTCGGTATGAATGAATTTGTGGTTATTCTACAAAATTATCACCTCTCTGTGGCCGGAGTGGAACCATCATTTTCTCAGTGTAGTCTAATAAAAACAATCGGACAATTTTCAACTCAGTTTCATTCTATACCTTGAACATCCGATACCAGTTCCCATTCATCTACCTTCCCGTCAATCCCGGTCCATTTGATAAAATGCTTCCTATGTGGTAAAGCAGGACTTATGATCAGATCTTCAACAATCTTTTGACTGATACAGACTTTGGAGTAGTTTAAAGTTTCGGTGCCTGAGTCAGGACCTCGGACTTCAATTGCTGACAGGGGAAAACCATCGAAAATCAGATTTTACCAACTCCGGCTAATTTTTCATACCAATGTAAAAGAAGACGTGATGGCAATTGAAGCCACCATAGTTTTCGAGATGCCTGCAGTCAACATTGAATCTCCAAGTAAAAGGAGGCACAACGTCCTATGTCTCGCCACAGGACTGTGCTAGTATTAATTAACAGTCAAGCAAAGTGGTCGAAATAACACTTATTCAACGCCGAAGTTTCACGGATAATAAACGACTCGCAATGGATTTTACCGGAACCGTGGCCAGTGGTATATTAACCGGCGAAGACGTCCAAGTTCGTGGCATAGTTCTGGATTCAGTCGAATCATGACGACAAAGGTTTTGTCGGTGATTATTTCTTGCATCTGCCTTTTATTTGTCCAAGGATCCGCTCAGCACACCTCGCACAGGGATGACGGTGGAGGTTACGGTGGGCGAATTCTGCACGGCCGCGAGGCCAATTCCCAAGAGTTTCTGTTCACCGTACGACTCGAAAGCGGTCCATCATTCTGCGGTGGATCGATAATCAGCAATCATTGGATCCTGACCGCGGCACATTGCCTCGTATCGGACGTCTGCACGGAGACAGGTATATCTCCGTCGACCTGGGTGGTGGGAGACGATCCGAAATATTACGCGATAGAATGCATCCCTCACAAAGGTTGGCACAACACTCATGCCAACGATATTGCAATGATAAAAACCAGAGAGGACCTCGTGAAGGATGCCGGACTGGAGATCATCGCTCTGCCCGATCCGGATGCTCACTTTTACCCCGGTACGCCCAATACAATTGCTGGATGGGGTCTAACAGAGTTAGGATCCTATCCACCGTGGCTAATCCGAGGTGAAACGACGGTGATAACTTTGGAGGATTGCGATAGGCAACTGAAGAACAGCAACTTGCTGAAGGGTCTCGATGGGGTACCGAGGGAGAGCTTCTGTGTGATAGGCGAACCGCCCCTCCCGGATGGTGCGTGCTCAGGGGATTCGGGAGGACCCATGATCTCGCTGAACGTCTTAGCGGGAGTGATAGTCGCGGCGTGGACCGACGCTCAGGGAAAGTGCATCGTTGGCAGTCCGGTATTGGGTTTGGCCGTTGTCGAATATCTATCTTGGATCCAGACCAACATGCGATCTGGAGATAAATCTCCCGACGACCCCAAGAAACCGTATCATCCGATGCCAGCTGCACCCGTTGGTACCTGCGCCCATTCCTCAAGGCGTGTCATAAACGGAATGAAGGCAGACCCCGAGAAATGGCTGTTCACTGTACGACTCGAACCCCCTCAGAGTTTATGCGGTGGTTCTATAATAAAACATCATTGGATCCTAACGGCGGCACATTGCATACACGGCAAGGATTGTAAAAGCGTAAAGATCAGTCCGTCAAATTGGAAGGAGGGAGACAAACCGAAATTCCACGCAATCGACTGCATACCCCACGAGTACTACCAGAGAGGCAGTTTTTCTAACGATATTGCCCTCATTAGGACCGCGGAGGATCTCGTGAAGGATGGGGGATTGCAGACGATCGTCATGCCCGGTACGGACGATCACTTCGCCGCTGGTACCCCGGCCACCATTGCTGGATGGGGTGACACGTTGGCGAAAACTATCCCGCCATATCTGCTCTGCGGTGATATGATGGTATATTCTTGGGACGATTGCAATCCCCATTTCAAGGAGTGGGAAGCGATCGAAATCGAGAGAATACCGTGGGAAGCCTTGTGCGTGATAGGTCACGAGCCCAAACCGGATGGCTCTTGCTTCGGCGATTCGGGAGGACCCATTGTCTCAGAGGGCAAGTTAGCGGGTGTTATAGTCGCGGGAATCCACGACAGAGATAATCGATGCCTCTTAGGAACTCCGACATTGGGCTTAGCTGTTCCCGAATATCGACCATGGATCAACATGCATTTGCAATCTTATGAAAAAATACTCAAAAATCCACGTACTCCGGTATCAGCATACCCATCACTTTGCTCTCTACGTAGACGTCGCCTTGGTCAAAACCCTACACGATTTTATGCACGATGAGGAATTGACAGCGATTCCTGTGTCGGTGTCAGCCGGCCAATATGCTCCACTATAATTGCTGGATGGGACGATATCGATGATGCTGATACTGATTCTAAAATATTTATCATGTCTGTCCAACAATACGGGTCAACATACATGCATTAATGTACACAGAAAAATGAAGCAAATAAAAAATAGAGTAAGAGCTTAGAGACTATTCGTAAATGACGTTCGTTTTTATAATATAGCGAGTCCATAGGCTATCCTTTCTGGACGGCATCTTAAGTTACCATTGCTGGATGGGCATCGACGATAGTGTCAAAAATTGGGCTACTCTAGACGATGAGAATCACGTTGACGTGGAAACATGCAGATACACATATCTGAAGTAGGCAAAACTTGACACGCCATTAACCAGATTACATTGGATCCATCGTTTTGCCGTTGGATTAGGGTTCAAGAATTTTGGAAACCTCTAAAGAACAGAAAAAAGGAGCTGCAGCATGTTTTTGGTCAATCGTTGCCATGCAGTGCAACATGAAGCTGCAATGGGTTAGCAGTAGACATACAAGAGAATTGTGTTCGGATCTATTGAAACTTGACACGACAAACACGAAATCGACCGCTCCTCAGTCGCGGCATTAATTAACATCCATGCGAGTTGGAACGCATTGTTACTCATTGAATCTGCATCTATGCCGGAATATACATCCGTAGCGAATCAACAAGCTTGCACCTTCATTCCACCGGTCATAAACTAGCCGCAATAGATTTCACCGTAACGTTGGCAAATGGTATATCAACAAGCTGAGTCGACAGAGTTAGTGGCATAATCTACTCTAATCATGGAGGTGAAGATTTTGCCGTTGATCTTAACTTGTCTTCATTTCCCACGCGTCCAAGGAGCCGCAATCAATGCCTCACATGGTAATGACGTCGGAATCGACGGCAGGCGAATCATAAACGGCATGAAGGCAGACCCCAGCAAGTGGATGTTCGCCGTAAGACTCGAAGCCCCTCTGGGTTTATGCGGTGGGTCGATAGTGAGCAATCATTGGATACTGACTGCGGCTCATTGCATGCACGAAACGGACTGCAAAACCATAGAGATCAATCCATCGAACTGGAAGGATGGAGACCAACCGAAATATTACGCAGCTGAGTGCATACCTCACGAGTCTTGGGAGGATCCTGGTTACGAGAATGACGTTGGCCTCATAAGAACGGCGGAGGATCTCGTGAAGGATGGTGGATTGAAGACGATCGAACTGCCCTCGCCGAAACAGATTTTCAATCCTGGTACCCCGGCTACCATTGCTGGATGGGGTCAAACATTACAGAAAGAACCGTCGGATTATCTGCTCAGTGGGGACATGAAGGTAATAGCTTGGCGCGACTGCAACCCTCATTTCCAGGAGTGGGAAGCAATCAAAATCGAGGACATACCGCGGGAAGCCTTGTGCGTTCTCGGTCACGAGCCCAAACCGGATGGCTCTTGCTTCGGCGATTCGGGAGGGCCCATTGTCATAAACGGCAAGTTAGCGGCCAATATAGTCGCGGGGATCCACGACGTCGATAACAATTGCGTCATCGGAACTCCGACGTTGGGCTTGGCCATGTCCTTCTACGTACCATGGATCAACACGCACATACATCCTGGAAAAGTAATCCCCATCGTCCCGACAGTGAAACAAACGCGTAGTCCAGTGGTATCCCCGTCGTTTTGCTCCTTACATAAACGTCAACTTGGTCAAATCCCTGATCGATCGTATGGACGATGAGGACTTCAGACCAATTCCAACATCCTCCACGCTTCACATGCATAACATTTTCATTGAATTTGATCCTATCGCAATTTTGATTCTAGGTTTTTTCTTTTCACCTTCTATCTAGTCTTAGGAAACCTGAGAAACCCATGAAATCCTCATTAACGAATAAAAGTGAATCCACAGTCCCTGGCAAGAGCGACAATGACAATCCCACAAAAAATTCGATTTTTGTACCGGAAAAGTCGTCTAAAATACATGGATTGAGCACATTGTATGAAAAATGAGTAGATCCTATAATATTCCACCCGTACCAATTATTATTTTTTGGGATCTAAGAATCAGGGAAGATGAAAATTAGCTAATATGTGAAACTTATCGATCTGAAAGTCCCGAGTTATTTGGAAGCATTTTATCTCGAGTGCAAGATTTTAGCGTCTGACACATCGAATGTGTCAAATTAATGAAACGAATCTTATCAGGTGTTAAGCGACTCGGATGGACGTAGAGGTTGATCAGAAAACCTTATCAATTTTTGGTCGCTGGCACGAGTATTTAGCATATCCGTCATGGAAAATTAAAGATATAGCCTATAGGTACGGTAACAAATATTGCATGGACACTCGGACTCAAATCATCTCCAGTGTCGATTCGCTACTTTGCCATTTCGTTTCCTGGGTTATGATCGTGCAGCCATAAAATGTATATATTACCCTAGTCGAATGACGATTTTTAAATCTGGTACGTTTCGGCTGTAATTAGTGATTAGTAAGAGGATATAAACGAAAAGCGGTATTAAATCGACAAGCACAGAGGTTGGAACCAGTCGATCCAATTCAGTCATGAATGTTGAGAATTTAATCGCGGTCTTGTCGTGCCTGCCCTTCTTGCTTATCCAAGGATCAGAACCAGATGACAAAACTGGGGATATTACCACCGCCGATGTCAACAGGCGTATTCTAAACGGCCGTACTGCAATCTCATCAGATTTTCGGTATGCAGTATTTTTGCACACAAGAAGCAAACATTGTGGTGGAAGTGTGATAAGCAATTATTTCATCTTGACCGCAGCTCACTGCTTATTCGGCCAACAGTGCGATGTAATAGCGATTTTTCCTTCAAACTGGGTGGCCACATCAACGGCCGAAGTCTTTGCGGTGCAGTGCTACATCCACGAGAAGTACGCTTACCCGGAAGCTTTCTACGACATCGCCTTGCTACGAACCTCGAAAGACGTCCTGACGGATAACGATTTCGCATCGATCCCACTTCCCGATCCAGGGATGATATTCCATCCTCCAGGTACCTACGCTCTCATTGCCGGATGGGGTAAAAAAGAGCCTTCATCCAAGCTCGAAGGTCTGCTGCGCGGGGATACATACGTCATAGACTGGGATACGTGTAATACGGAGTACACGAGCACTTATGTACCCTGTGGACCCAGTGGAGCAGGATTTTGTCCGGTATCAGAAATACCGAACAGAGTTTTTTGTACACAAGGACGAGGCACATCGCCTTCTGGTGTCTGCTTTGGTGATTCTGGAGGACCCGTTGTTATTGAAGGCGTCGTCGCAGGTATCGCGGCCAGAGCGCTAGGGACAAAAGAGACATGCAGCATTGGAACACCATCGATGGCCACCAATGTCGCAGACTTTTTACCATGGATTTACAATATCATCGCACCTGGTAGAGAGACGATCAATATTCCGGTCACAGCAGAAAGATTTTGAGAATAACAAGTTTTGCCCTAAAGTTGAATTGGGTCGATGTGAATACGAAATGTCCATCAAAGCTACTCATTTTTCGTAACTATGACTCAATTCTGTCAAAATGACGCAGATCCAAATATACTGTATGCTTCCAGTGCGAATAATCTTTTTCTGTATAAATAATTTGCACAATTTGTTATCGGTTGGATCGACAGAAGTAGGGTGACTAAAATGAAAACGATCTTGAACTAGAAGAATCACTAAGATGTCTGGGCGATCGATCAAGAACAGAGTCTGAACGGTTACTATATTTCGTTGAAAAATACCGCTACATAGTTTGCATGGTCTTCACTGACGATGACCATGATAACGATAATGAAAACAGGCTGTGTATGAATTCGATCGTTGCTACCAACTGGCAACGAAGCATACCGAGGGATCCATCCGCTTCTGCTTCCGTAACGAATTGACAACTTGGCTCTTTCATTCGACGGATAATAAACGAGCGACAAAGTTTAATCGGATCAGAGGGTATCGAAACGTTCCGGTTATAATTAATAGAACGATAAATTCACCGCGGTTTGTATATCAACGAAGGAGAAGGTCGAGAAGTCGAGGCACAGTATTGGTCCGAATCCACTCATGGATGTAAAGTATTCCTCCGCTATCCCATCCTACTTTCACTTCTTGCTTGTCCAGGGATTCGGACCGGATTACAAAAGTGGTAACCGCATTCTCAATGGCCAATATGCAGAATTCCGGTTTGCCGTGCTCATACAAAAAGGCGCTTCGACGTGCAGCGGATTGGTGATAAGCAATCATTGATTTCACGTCAGCGTGTGCTACATCCACGCGAAGTACGTCCACCCCAGAATTTTTAATGACATCGCAGTGCTACGAATTTCCGAAAACCTTCTGGCGGATGCGGACTTCGAAGTCATCCCCCTACCTGCTCCAGGGACGAGGTATCCTCCGGATTACCGCGCTCTAATCATGGGATCGGGCAGGAGAAAGCCAACGTCACATCAACTGGAGGCTCTCAAGTACGGGGACACGTACGTAATCGATTGGGAGACGTGCAACGCGGCCTACACGAAGGCCTACAGTCCATGCAGAGCTCAAGGTTAGATTTGCCTTGCCTTGACTCGAAGCAACATTGCTACGGATATACTATCAGAATTCTGGTTTATTCTGCTTCTGTACCATAATTCTGACTTTGTTCACTAAAATGGACGTAACTCAGTCAATTTTTTCCATTTTTTATAACATTTTTGTAGCAAATAAAAGGTGAGATTCCAGGCTATAAGAAAATCAGAGAGGAAAGGCTTCAAATCGATTATTTGAAAATCTCAAGGCTAGGCATACCCCTTAAAGGTTCTTAAATTATGCTACACTATTTTCAATTATGAATGGAACATGAAACGTTTGAATTCCTGAAAGCAATCTAAGGTCTGATCAGAGATCCTCACTCTGAGAGCAGTTCCAAAATTGGCGACGTGCGATCTGACTTTCGATTGAAGGAATTCAAGAAGGTAATCGGCTCTGAGGAGAACGTGCCACCACTATCAACAAGGTTTACCTCTAAATCCGCTTCTATGGCGAATTCGTTACTCAGACGTTTTATACCAGGGCTCGTAAACGTATGCCGGTTACAGTAATGGACTCGAACTAAATGGCAATTCTGATACAGTCGATGGCTCAAATCTATCGGTATGATTGGAGATTAATTCGTCGCTTTCGAATAAGAGTTCAATCTGGGTCACCATGATTTGGTCCATGAACACATCTTTCGCTGGATACAGTGCGACAGCTGAGTCGAAATTAGTCCTTCGGTTATGAAGTTTGAACGAGGAAAACTTATTGTTAGATAATTTGAAATTGTCGCGTTTACGCGGTTATATCCACCCGCCGGACCGCAGGCGATTTGTTCCATGATCAAAGAAAATCTGGTGAAATCGATTGTACCAGCTATTCGACACAATCAAATCCTTAATCAATTTTCAAGCACATATATAATTCCATTCCTTCTGTCAATCTCGGACCAGCCCCAGGCCAAACGTCGGGCCGAAAAATCACAGATTCATCTGTCGATATCAATCTACGCCGCACGGTTTGATAACAAACAGAAAAAAAAATGTCACATTGAAAAATTGCATTTTCACTCACCAAAATCGTCGTCCACGGAACTGTCGGGCTGGAATGTATCACGTGCGTGGCTAGATGCTGATCTTGTTTCCGGATCATTTTTGCTCCGAGTCTGATTGTCAGTTGAGGAATTCTTATAATTCGAATCATATTATGTAAATCGGGGTATAATCGGGTCAGTGAATGTTACGAATCACAAGCAGTTATTGATCCTCGCGATCTGAATAGCGAAGACGGAATCATCTCTGGCGTGAATATTGAACAGTATAATGAATCGAATTGACGAGTTTCTCATTGTAACCTACGACACGTGGAGATAAGCGATTTGTGAGAAGGGCTTTCTTCCGCCGTCAGCTCTAAAATTGTCTTCAAGTATTTGATCGCATTGTTAGGAATCTCGGGTTGGGTGAGAATATAGAATACAAGAAAAATTATGCAAAGAGAATTTTACGAGGGGGTCGTAAGGGTTCACGCCTGTTTCGGTATGCTTTGAATTGCGATCTTTGTACCGTAAAAAACCAGAAGTACAACTGGCATGGATTGTCTGCTCAAAAATTATACTTCAGGCTATCGAGACTACGATTTTTTACGAGAGTAAGACCATATAACGTCAGAATTTTATATCATACTTTCGCTTTAAACCAGCCATAAAAAACGGGACTCTCGTTTTAGAACCTTATTTTTTGCTATTTGCTGATTTTTTCTTACTTCTCACAACCAGAAAAAAAGAGGATCTAAATTCCTGAAACACTTCTCTTCAGAAAAGCCAGACTCAGCCACTCTGGTTTCGTATTTTCTTGAAACTTGAAATCGATTCTTCGATTTTACCTGTTTGATTGATCAGAGTTTCAATGACGTATTCAATGGCGAAGTTCTAGCTGTGGCATATAGGCACATACCGATTCGTATAAGATCGTAGGAAATCGAGGGATGAAGCACTCCGAAAAATGGCTTACAGCAGACTTCAAGGGATTCCAAAGGACTTTATGATACTTGATGGGACTTTACGCACTGTTACGCACAGGACTTCGAGATGATTGATGCACCTATCTTAGGAATTCGTATCACGGTTCTTCAGGGATCCGGTATAAATTCAACGTATGCGTGATCGAAGTCACTCGCGATGGATGAATGTGTGCCTCAAAGAGAGGTTCCCTCATTTCCTCCGGAAATACGATTCCATTCGTTTCTTACCAGGAAGAAAGGACAGAATATTTCATCTCCCTTCAAAAGGATCGTGTCACAATAAACTCCTCACGGCTTATCACGGTCCGTATCAACCGTGAAAGAAACAGAAAGGATTTGACACGTCGAACAAGTGAGAATATCCGTCTTGTTTTTTTCTAAATCGAATTCTAGTTCGAAGAAACTCATATTTCGAGCCTGGAAGAATGCGTGAAAAACTTCGTTCGATCCCCTCGCCACAATATTGAGGGGACACATAAATGCGTCTGTCTTGAAAAGCAAAGAAATGATGCGGTTCATAAAGGTCATTTTCACCACACCTGCACGGAAAGTACGACTTTCGGCCCGCTGCGTGAACGGGAAGTCGTGCTTTCCGATGCAGGGGGTGGTGAAAAAAAGTATACTACCCACGGGAGTGAAAAAGGCCATCCCAAACTGCGTTCTTGCCACCCTCGCCTCCGGCTCGGGTGTCAATCTCACATGCAGTTTGGAATAGCCTACTTTCCCTCCCTAGGTGTGTAATATACTATTTTTTAAGAACGATGCCATTCAGCATTGTGGGCACGATAACTCGAGAACTCGACCAAATTTTGTAAAGAGAGAGAGCTTCAGTTCGTCATTATCTTAAAAATGCCGAACTTTTGTAAAAAGAGAGATTCTCCTAAAAATGATGAACTCAAAAATTGATAATAATTCAAACATCAAGCTGAAAATGTTTGAACTACTATCAATTATTGGTCAATTTTAGAACTGGTTCATCACCATGAGCAACCAAATTCTACGAACACGTGGTTCAAATTTCAGATTCATCCAATGAAACTCTACCCAATTCAAGCCAAACTGTATTTATTCAAAAAGAAACATTAAATGAGGGACGTGTAGGCAAAAATCCAAGCTTTTTATTTCCACCCCAACCTCAGCGCTATTTTTGTAACAAATCTTCGAAACAAGGGACCGAGATACGTGTGTCTATGTGTTTCCCTCAAAGCAAAACCGATTCTTCTTCAGACAATCTATAGATCTTAAAAACTGTTTAAGGGCGAGTCAACCGTAGGTAAGGAGTATCCTCTGGCAAAGGATATTGCTTCGGTTTCCTGTGGTGTTTCCGGTCTTACGGTAATATAGATTTTAGATACACACAGTGAACAAAAATACTTTGTTTAATGTCGCGGAAAAGAGTTTGCCGAGGCATAGGTCAGAGGGTTATCTCCGTCCAATCGATCTTCCATTTCGTCCGGCATCATTTCTGATCCTCAGGAGCTACCGTATGCATATTTGAATGATATTCGCGGCGGGATGCAGTGTGCACATATTTGAAAGTTCTAGAGAACCAGCTCTTGCCAGCTCGAGTAAAGATATAAGTTTGATTTCTGATATGTAGAGAGAGATTTTTCGTCTTACCCAGAAGCAAAAAAAATAAAAAATTTATATTAAATAGATAATTTTATATTGAACAGATAATAAGGAAGCATAAAATAACAATGAAAATGAGAGAAAAAGCGCTAAAAATTAGTAACGGAGAACGGGATTAAGGGGCGCGAGAAAAAAAAAACATAAAAATTGAAGGCTCGAGGGCGACGGGTTTGACGACTCCCTGGGAAATGCCGAAGAGGCCAATATCGACACCCAATCTATTCTTGGTAGCGTATAATACAATCTTTTGAAGTGATGATGATACGAGATTCCAAGGTGCAGGAGTTACCCATTTTGCGCTCGCGCTAGATACGTTTCGCCCTAGACAATAGGCCTCGGAACTGCGTCTCGCTTGAACCCCCATCAAAAAGCCAATATCCGTTTTCCGCCTCTCTTCGTACAGAAATATGTACTGCACGTAGAACCTGACGAGAAATTTTGGGCCTCTCCCTCCAGAGGTTTGCGATTACTTGAATTTGCATATAGAATCATGAAGCGAGGTCCAAAGTGGCGACGGCATACAGCGCATGATTAATTTTTGAAAGTTGAAGAATATTGAAAAAATTCTATTTTCGTACACTTATCTAATTTCACTCGTTCAATATTATCATAAATATTGTTTTGAAGTGGGGAGAAACGCTTCTGAAATCACAATTTCACCGCCATCTTATCCTCCGATGGACGACACTAGATGGCGGGTTTGTTATCCTGAATAGTGACGTCATAGAATACCGAACTTTTAATTTTTCACGATAATATAAGGATCTTAATTATTTTTTCAATGCTAATTTGTTACAAGATCTGGTAAATAAATTTCGCCAGAAACGTAACATAATATATCAATACTTGCTTCTTCGAGACAATTAAAATTCAAATACTTTTATCGGTAACATTAAGAATTTTATCACCTCAGATGATTTAGCAATCTATTTTTTCGAAGATCCGTATCGTATTAGGAAATTAATCAACCAGCCACCGTGGGAACCCTGACCCTCTGTAAAGAAGGTTTTTTTCATTACACCTTCAAAAATGGTGACGAACCCAATCAGAAAACGGATAAATTCTTTCATCAATTCTTACGAGGGTAAAACTCACTCGTCTGTGGTCGCAGCCGGATATCGGTCACCGCGTTACCAGTGGGATAAGTCTGGAGGATCAAGCTGTTCGGCTTGGGAGATTAATGATGAGACTGGAGGGCTGGTCTACTCAACACACTAGTGGAATGATTGATAAACTGATTTAAACTGTTTTAGACTGCCAGCTTAACCTTCCAGTTTTATTGTTCGCCCCTTCTGGAAAAGTTGATGCTGTAAATCGTATAATGTTATGAACGTAATCATCTCGTCATTCAGCGTATGACTTATCTTGTGAATTTGAACGAATATGTAAAAAATTACATGATAAACTATATGATTGACCATATGATTTTTGATACATAATATCCGCTGATGAGTGCCTATATGATTAATCATGTGATTTTTTTATATATTTGTTCAAAATCACAAGGTAAATCATATGATGAATGACATGATGATTTCGTTCATAACATTATATGGTTTATCACGTCAACATTTTTGGTAGGGTTGGTTAAAAAATATTGTTATTTAATTTGAATTGCCGGAAATTCAACAACAAATTCGTGATCAGTGACCCAAAAAAGCTACCGAATTAGACAAAGAAACAGGAAGTTAAGAATTATGCGAAGTGACTCACAATCAACTTCATATTTGTAAACTTGAATTTGAATCATGGAAGAATTAGACACTGTGTTCAAGATTGGGTTTGAAAACCCTCGGCACGAACTCAGTAGCAAAAGACATAAGATGCTCTCCTTAAAAATGAAACGTTTCCGTTCATCGATAGCTTATCTTTGTTCCAAGGTTCATAAATGGTGAAAAAAAAGGATACAACTTCAGCTTGTGATGAAGAGATTTCCGCCTCTCTCCGTAAACATCTCGTGCTAGTACGACTCGAACGCTGCTCAATGGTCCGTTCACAACCTACATACATTTATGACAAAAAATAGGATGTCTTTTACAGCCATTTTATACACCGTATTGAAAATATGAATGATATCATTTTCACTGTAAATTGAGTTGAAAAGAGAAAAATAAAATCTACGAAATCTATTTTAAAAATGCAACTTATACTTTTTCGAAAATAAATTCTTTTTCGTCTATTTTGTCTACTTCAGAGGAGAGACTATTTTTTTATCCTGGGCTGAATTTCTACCCCTGAACATGCATGAAAAATGAAGTTTCAGCTCATTTCAATCATTAATGTCTTATCGAAAGTTCATTACACATCGAAAAATTTTATCTACTCACATTATCGTCACTGTCACTGTCGTCCAGCGATTCATCCAGCGGCTGAGGTTCGATCTTCTTCTTCTTGATCGGTCCAGCCTGGTGAGCAAACGAGGTCGAAGGTGCAAAGGGATCAAGTTCATCGTCGACTTCACTCTTTATTTCGGTTTTCGGTACTTGTAATTTCCGCTTTTCACTACTACGTCTAGTTGTTGAATATTTATTTTCACTGACCGTCACGTTTTCGTCCTCGCTGTTGTTTCGCGCTTTAAAAATACCATTAATTATGCTTATGATTCATTTTCTCAGATTGATTTTTAAGATCGTTACGCAAGAGGATAACTAACAACGATTTCTCATTACCTCGAGGTTCGCGCTTCACAGATGGTGAATTGTTAGTCTTCGTTTCGTCCAATTCTTGCCCATTGTTAGTCGACCTACTCCCACTTTCAGACTCTAATTTTTCCGCCTTTGGTTTCAACATCGAGCTTAACGTTCTCTGATTATTAGAAGAGCTGTAATGCGAAGCGAGAGAAAAAATTAGGAAAAAGCTATCACAAATAATCATAACATTTAAGAACTCTTTCAATTTTCAACATTTCTTCGCACAAATTTAGAACGATACTCTCGAGTTATATCACTTTCATAAAAAAAAAAAATGTTTGGTACGGTGTCTTCAAAAAATTATATTTATTTTGGAGATTGAACTTGATGATTCGGGGCTTCAAAGGATGAAAGAATAAAAAGTGTTGATTTATACATTTTTCCGGATTTTGCCTGCTGGCTACTCGTACTATTCGATTGAAGTTGATTATTACGGGTTGAAGAAGAAAAAATCAGTTCACCCAGCGTCTTTTCCCAGCAGAAGACTAACGTCTACGGAATCGGAGCTCCTCTCGAAAAGTATCCGCAATTCTTTCAGGGACGTGGCAGTCGTCCAATCCTTGTCATCCCGGATTCGAGTAACGCGAGGAAACCGAATGCTGATCCCTTCGGCAGTGTGAACACCCTGATTCGTGAACTCTGCCCCGGTTATCTCCCACACTGGTTGTTTCTGCGAATCGTGAATCACATATACAATTTTTCCCAGGGATCTTTGACGAGTTTTAGGTTCGAACTCCGTCTAAAAAAGTCCTCGATTACAGCAGGATCATCCGGCTTAAAATTTGCAACAGTGTGTCAGCGTCCCTAGGGCCGATGAAACGGCGCAGAGCAGGAAATGAAATCCGCCTCTTCGCATTATGGGATGATTGTTTATTAAATTGAACCGAAGGGGAAATATATGATATTTCGTCGGATAGAATTGAGAAAAAATAAGGTTTCTCGTCATTCCGATTATAATCTCAATGAGATACAGACCGGAAATGCGAAATATCGTTCGGTGCAGACGATTGGGCAGCACTTTGCGAAGAGACCTGAACCTTTTGACCGAGATCCATAAAACAAAACGATACGTTAGAGAAAGAAAAAAAAACGTACGCCGAATTTTGATAGGCCATATATCGATAAGTGTTGAGGGTGCCGAGGGAGGAACCTACCTTAGGATCTTTAGCGACGAAGTCAGGAACCATGGGCTTGTTGGCGTGGAGCCAATTGGGCAGTAGATTCGGGTCTTTGCCGATTTTGTCCATCTTCAATTCTCCCTGGAGTCGCTCGAGGGTCGCATCGTCGTGTCCGGTGTGTACCTGACCGGGAAACTCGAAATTTATGGGTCCTGTTAGCGCCGAGGGATCGGGAGGAAGACGATAGAAAAGAAGGAGAGAATTAGGACGAGGATAAAGAATAGAGGATACAGGTGAAAGAAGAGAAAAATAGAAATAGTTTATAGGCACCTTAGTCACCGTAAGCCAACGGCTTCGATCCTCGTCGTAGCAGCCCATCAAGAACACCGACATCATACCACCTAAGAACAACCGTAAAACTTGAGCTTTTCTAAGGCCGAGAAACCCTGGTGATGGATTTTATGTAACGTCTGAGATACTGCATCCGGGATCGTATGGAACATGTACAGAAAAATTTCTGCAATCTAGTCATGTATTACGGGAAAATAAAAGTGTTCTTGGAACACGCGGGCTTGGAGAAATCGATCTTCGACTTCTGCGCAGCATGCGTGAAGAACAGTGCGAAAAAGGAAAATTGGCGCATGCGCACATCGTGAATGATCAACTTTCCGCGTTCTATGTGCCCTTCTTTCGCGATGAGCTATATATTATTGCCTAACTTCAAGTTTGTTAGACAGTCATTTTCTCAGTTGTTGGATATCATTCGACAACGAATTACAAACGTACAAATGTAATTAGTGACTGAAAGATAATTAGTGATTGAACATTTTCTCATTACTAATTACATTACGAATTCAAAATTTAGTAATTACTGCTAGCATTGCTAATTAAAAAATTTTCAATCACCAATTACTTTTGTAATTTTTGATTAGAATGGTTCCGATTACTATCTACATAAGTGTTACATGACGATAAGTTTATTAAGTTATTAAGCTAATGCTGAAAACTTCACATCTCATCTAGATAACATTTATCATAAGAATTCGAAGATTTTCTTCTTAATTTCAATATAAGATTGGATTCGAAGGTCAATACTGCAAATGTTTTTTATAACACCTGCTTGGAAAGTACGATTTTCGAAGCGTGTATATAGCGCGTGTAAAGTGCCTCGTTTCTGAGCAGTGCAGAAAGTGACGTACTAGTGCGGAAAGTACGATTTCGTTTTTATTTTTATTTTGTTAATGAAAATTTGAGCACGTATGCGAACCTTTTTTTCCTGTTCCGTACCAAGCACCGAGAACGACCAGGTCTGCTGTATCAGCCATCGCACCCCCCAGCAAGTAGTCCTTCTTTACCTTCAACCAGTGTCTCTTTCCCGGTTCGTATTTACCCTGTGTTGAATAGTTGAGAGTCGGTAAGCGAGTTGGTTGATAAGAAACTCGAGTTATTCGTGATATGGATTTTTATGTGTTATTATACACATTACTACGAACCGTTACGTCTTTCAGAACCAATCCTTCAAGCCCGAGTTTAATTACTTTCGCAATCATGTGAGCCAAGTCTTTCGGATCCTGATGAAGCAGAGAAAAGTATTATCAGAAATTCAAACTATATCCTCTGAATATATTCTCACCTGAACTTCTTCCACTTCTGATAACATTATTCGATCTGGTATAACGGTCATTTTCTCCTTCAAGATTTGTCGACGTTTCTGCATCGATCTATAAAAATCGTATGAGGAAATTGTTCAATTTTATCAGAGGAGAAAATCGATCGTAACAGTGCAATCAGAACTCACTTATCTATCAATGTTTCACCGTTGTAATAAAGACAGTCGAACACGAACAGACATACGTTGGCATCTTTGAATTCGGCTTTCTAAGAGTATATAGAAATTATCAATATTTCAAATGATCGAAGACTTTTTCATCCACAGAGAAAGAAACTTGCCTTATGAACCCCCAACGAACCGAAAGGCAAAGGCTTTCCAGTGTTGGTGTCGATCATCAGGACCTCGGTATCGAGAATGAGATCGTCCCCTCCAGGAAATGCCTTTGGTATATAATCCTTGAAATGATTCACCTAAAAGCGATTTCACGTCATGACTCCATAAAAATAATTAATATCTTATCAAAAGTTCACCACACATCGAAAAATTTACTTTCCTAAAAATCACTTGTCGTAAGCTTTCAGACACACCGTTGCTTCGATTACATCTCTCGACGTTTCGTTTTTTTCTGGAGAGCAATTCTTCATCCTGTGGATGAGGGAAACTGAGAAAAGAAAATCCTGTGATAAGTTGTGGTCAGTTATCGAAATTTAGCGACAATCTAGTCACTCTTTTGCTGATGACTTGGACCAAAAATTTTGTTTCTCAATTTCCCTCATTCACACGATGAAGGATTGCTCTTCAAAAAACCTTACGACAAGTGATTTTATACAAGGGATAAGATGTTGATGACTTTGGAGTAGGAAGAATTTGTTGAATCACGCTTTACTGGTACCCTTAATCGTTTTCGGTGCATAATTAGTGATTGGAGGAGTGAATGAGACCCCAATGTGTGTAACAATCGGCGATGGTCCGCAATCCAAAGCGTTTGTTTGGTGTGTATTCGTTGCGTGGGAGATTTAGAGAGGGTAAAACTTTTCCGGTAGCATTAAGATAAAATGGTGAAGGACGGGTGAGGGATAAAGGCCTCCAAAGGGTGAATAAGAAGGTAGAACAAGGGATATAAATTGCCGCTGGTTAAACTATGGCCTAAGCGTACGTTATTCTCCCAGGTGAACCGCCGCTTCAAGCATCGTTGCGCAGTTACAAGGATGCTACTCCGAAGGGTAAAGTAAGGGAATGGCAAGGTGAGGGTTCTGACCCTCAACAGTACCAAGGTGAGATAACACGAAAAGCGTGTCCAAAAACCAGAGTTCCACGACGTTTTTTCACGTGAAATTAATCGCATAAAAAGTAGAATAAATTTCGACGTTGTAGGTTGACGATGATAAATCATATAATGTTACGAACGAAATCATCATGTCATTCATCATATGATTTATCTTGTGATTTTGAACAAATGGATAAAAAATCACACGATTAATCGTATAGGCACTCATCAGCAGGTATAATGTATCAAAAATCATATGGTCAATCATATCATATAGTTTATCATGTGATTTTTTTTACATATTTGTTCAAATTCACAAGATAAACCATACGACGAATGACGAGATGATTACGTTCATAACATTATATCATTTATCACATCAACATTTGCCAGTAGGGAATTCATTTGTATATTTATACGAAATTTTAAATAGTCGATTTAAACACCCGTAACGTCCATCTGTCACAGTTTATCCCCAAATCGTCCATCCCATTCATAAAGTCACTTGTTCATAGTCAAATAATCAGACGAATTAATCTCGAATTCATCCAGAAAAGAAATGAAAAAATCATCCAATCCTTCAATCCACAATTTTTTATTTTCCGCGTTCATATTTGAATTTAACTTCAGATAAAAATCGAGACCTAGGAGCCGGCGACCTCTCACTGTCGCCGACGACCACTTCGCGGCGCTGGGGGTAAAGTTCCGTGTCACGTGGTCAAAAAGTAACCTCAAATCATTCAGAAGGAGTGAGATTCCACAGACGACGCCAGATGGCGGGTTCGTTGTACCGAATCGTGACGTCATATCGTGGCGCGAAATAAAAAACCGTTTCGAACGTTACAGGACTTTGAATTGACGATAGATTGCATTAACCCTAGAAGTATGGACTTATTTTAAAGTACTGACTGGGGTGAATATTCATCCCACGCGTTTCTTTCACGTAAAATCATTCTCGAAGCAAATAATGGGACTCGTGAATACACAAATCTTTTCGTTTTTCAATGAGGGAAAACAATGGTGATAAGCAAATTCAATTTCATTGAAATCTAGTTGGTGAAAAGTCCATTTAACTACTGAAGAGTTCTACGAAAAATTACAAAAACGTCATTTTCCATACTTTTAGGGTTAATCACGATGTAATGAAGTTCCTTTCTTTTTCTACTAGTATTCATCACTCGAATCAGTGTTTGAATCGAGAAAATGAAATCGTGATGAAGCTTATCCGACCGCGTGGAACCAAAGGTCAGCGGTTCTATCTTGCAATTAAAGATTTTTGGCTGAAAAGATTTTTCTTTGGAGAACGCTTGAGGTCGCTAAAAGCCCTCAGGATATTTTCTATCTAAATATTTTGATTCAATTATCTCACCTTATGTGGCATGACAGGCTTCAAGGAACGACTGAAGTACCGGAACTGGTTTCCCTCCTTGTGTACCTGTACCCTTTCTCCGTCGTATTTAATTTCCGAGAGCATTCCGTGAGGACATTTCTTCATCGCCATCTCTACGGATTTACAGGCCTCTGCCTGTATGACGTTATCAAAAATTACCTGCCTTTACCTGATTACCCTTATTCTTCGACTTTTTGTAATGATGTAGAAATTTTCTCAGTCGAACTTTACAGCTACATGGATTCTCGTATGAGATAAGAAAAAGGATTTACGATTTCTCTGTTTCTCTGAAATTCCACATTTCGTCACTTCCTCCATATTTTACCCTGCTCAGGGTTTGTTTGATGGATTTTTTATTCCTACATTCTAGTTTCGGCTATTGTTATTCTATATTCGCAAAACTTGAAAGTCTTGCGTGACGAGATGAGCCAAACTTTGGTCCCACTTTTAACGGATGTAACTTTCGACAATTTGAAACCATTGATCATTCAATACGCTTCGTCAGTCGGTATTGACAGAATTTTCTAAAGCCCGCGTAGTTGTTAAATTTCCAATTCGTATTCGCGACGATATGCGATAACCGGAAACGGAAACGATTCGAAAAAGCTCGAGGCTCCGATTTCAAATCGTTCGATACACTACATTTTTTTTCAATAGTCGTAGAGCTTTTCGATAGCTAAATTTGTGATAAATTACCTCAAATTAAAATGACACTTACCAGCATGGGAAGAACAGGAGTCATCAAAGCCAGTCCAACTTTGGTTCCGGTTGACGATCGCTTTTTATCACCTTCGTTATTTTTGTCTCCATTTTTTTTCAAGCTTCTCGAAAACACGGGTGAATCTTGTACGAATCTTGATACAACAGCTTCGAGATTGCGCGAGACTTGGAAGGCCGCGTACGCGTCATCGTGGATAGCATCTAAGCTGTTTGTTTTAAAATAAATCCATTTTTTACGATAAGAAGATTGAACGACCTTGATTCCAATTTGCGTATCACGATCGATGAGTAAGTACTGAGAATCATTGATGCGAGAAAGTATATAAAATATAAGAATAAACTTACATGTGCTTCGGACCGGCGGTAATTCGCAGATCGTGTTTAACCTGCCTGATTATCATTTTCAAATCGTTGGCAGTGCACTTGACAACGATTGATTTGAAGTGTAGTATCTGATCGTCTTCCTTTGTTAGCTCAGACAATTTGTCGAGAAACTGATCCACCTAAGTATTGATAGATTCTAAGCTATTAAGAACAGTCAACCCTGTCGCATTGTCATTCCGTTATAGTAAATAGCAGACGAAAGATTCAAAGAGAAACGTCTCCTTACAATGAATCGCAAAATTGGAATTTCAATTGAGTGCATTTGTGACTGACAACGCGATACAACGCGAGGAGACACGGATCCCTTATTCGCCGTTCCATTATAGCAATTAGCGAATTATCTTGTAACGAGGGGCGAAGCCGTCCGAAAAATGGTGTGCACCAGACTTCAAGAACTTCCTGGAATTTCTTGGGAATTCCTCGAAGTTCATCAGACTTTCTGACACTACAGAGATTCTATGGGACTTTTGGGGGGACTTTTTTTGTCGTAAGAATCATCCCTTATCTTCATAATCGAATGACAGTTCAGTGAAAAAAGGTTTTTCCTTACCTCCTGAATAGTGAGATGGCTCTGGGGACTCGGTTGAAGGAGAGAACTCTGTTCGAAGAATATCTGAATCGTTTCAGCAACATCACCTTGCTCCAGATGTTCAAGCATGTCGTCTTCGTCCTTGTTGAACATGCGGCTGAACAATTTTACCAACTGTTTGCTCTGGAGATTGTAAACTCTCTTGGATACTCCAGGGAGTAACAATTTACACCATAGGGTAATGTCGCTCTTGAATCCACCTGCGATAAAGACATAAAGAAAACTAGAGTGAAACTACAAATTTATGTGAAATTTACCACATAATCCAAGGATTAAAAAATATTGCCAAGATTTCAGAAGGATTACGAGGATTACAGTTCCTTCTGAGATTTTTTTTTTTTGTTACATAACTCATTCTTTCTGTGCTTCTTTTTTTATTACCGAGATGAGCCAAAAATTATCGCGTGTGTATCGTTACTCATTGATTAGCAAAAAAGTTTTACGAGCCAAATACGAATAATCTGCATGATATGTAGAGCCCAGAGAATAAAGCCGAAGCGATGGAAAGTTACAGCGAATGAAACGAGATTATTCTTATCTCCTACTATTCAATAACGAAGTTTCTCGAACCAGATATTGTGGAGGAAAGGTCAGCATCGGTGTTGGCAGACTTGTGGGCTGCTACCCCGCGTCTCGGTTCTTTCATGATCTCACAATCAATTGTACATTAATTTTCATCCTATCTTCAACATGGACAGAGAGAGCATAAGGTGCGCAGTAGGAAATATCCATACAGCATGATATGCACAGAGGTCATGAGTTTAACGAAACTGTCAGTACGCCGCGTAGAAAAAGTTTCTGAAAGAGTAAACGAGAGGAGAGAGGTAATTTTTCTTGTGAAGAAAGGACAGAGTCCTGTAATTTATATGACCGGTGGCGTAGGTATGAGACACGTGCCCAGGGAATATTATATATCCTCAGGATTTTATATTTCCAAGTTAGAAAAAGGCTTCCGGTCTATGAGCAACAGGTTAAGCTCGCGGAGTTTGAAACCCTCAGAGATTTCTACGGAAGAAAAAGAGACATAAACCAGCATCATCTGGATTAAAAACAAAAAAAGGAAGGTCACTCACGTCTTTCGCATCGGGCAAAACAAGAGGAAATGAACCCAGAGGCTTTTTGCGCATCAAGTATTCACCCCTTCGGTCTAAGACCTCTAAGACTCAGGGCGGTGCCTCGGAATCAGATGTTCATAAAATATATTTCATATTGGACGAAGAGCTTGGTCTTCGACTGTGAGACTGTAAGCACAAATCGATGCGCAAATCTCATGGTCCTAACATTCATTCAATCGATTAAATATGTCGGAATGTGCATTCAGCGAACCAGTAGGTACATCTTTAGATAGCAACGGCTGAGAATAACTACGTCGAGCTCAGAATTTCTTTCCAGGAAATATCATCTTTCAGTATTTCCTCCAGAAACATCATATTTCAGAATTTGGTTTAAAAACGTCGTAATTCAGAATTTCTTTCGTATTTCTTTATTTCTGAAAAATATCGTAGTTCAGGATTTGGTTGAAAAACATCGTAATTCAGAATCCTTCAAAAAACATCGTAGTTCAGAGTTTGGATAAAAACATCGTAGTTCGATGTTTCGTTCAAAAACATCATAGTTCAGTATTTCCTTCAAAAACATCGTAATTCAGAATTTCTTTAAAAATATCGTAGTTCAGGATTTGAATGAAAAACATCGTAATTCAGAATTGCCGTAAAAAAACATCGTAAATCGGAATTTCTTTCAAAAACACCGTAGTTCATAGTTTGGTTAAAAAACATCGTAGTTCAGATTTTTTGTTCGAAAACATCGTAATTCTGAATTGCTTCGAAAAACATCGTAGTTCAGAATTTGGTCAAAAACACCGTAGTTCGGTAATTAGTTCAAAAACATCATAAGTCAGTATTTCCTTCAAAAACATCATAGTTCAGAATTTCTTTAAAAAATATCGTAGTTCAGAATTTGGTTTAGAAATATCGTAGTTCAGAATTTTCAACGATAAATGAATTGAACATTCTCGAACTACGACGTTGTTGAACCAAATTATGAACTACGATTTTGTTATTCTCAGCCATCGATAAGACGAATTTGACAAGCTGCAAAAGCCATTTATGTCAATATTACAAAGTTAATGTTACAAATATAAAAATATAATTTTTTGGTGTTGTCTTCTTGTTTTCAAACACTTGACGTTTTTCAGGCACACCATACATTTATTTGATTCAACCTATCTGGACATCAATCATTATCTTCAGGTATAGAAAAAATGTCTTAGGGCAAAATTATTTGAAAATAAGTGAAAGAAATTTTTTCGAAAATTTGAATAACTGACGATAACTTTCACGTGATTTTTATTCATCATATTCGTTCCCCACGTTTGAAGAAATGGAGAATTGTTCCTCGAAGAAAATGAGACGTCGAGGTGACCCTTGATATGTAAATAGATTTTGGAACATGTTGTACCCACGCGTATCAAGCTATGTACCGGTCACTCAAAGCATTTCTAACTCTATTGTGAGACTCTTCTCGATAATATCAAGCTATGTACGTCAGCTTGATAATCAATCGGAATAATTGTTAGTCAGTCGTAACTGGTTATCCATATTGAATAGATTGATTCATAATGAGATTCTGAGATTCAATCAATTCTTCGGGTTTAATTATTGCGTCATAGATAATACAATACTGCGTATTTCCCTACTTGACACACCTCTAAGCGTATAATCGAATGGTTGCTGTTTATCTTCCTCCAGAGTTTGCACTCGTTCCACCCCACGCAGATTTGTGCATTTATAATTTTACTACGTCATCGGTATAGTTATCTTTCGTCACGCGTCGTTATACATATATCTATGATTCACGTTTCCATCTAATTGTCACGAAATTTGATCAAGGTGAAATTATTCGATCCTCTTGTACAAAAATTTTTTTTTCTACAATTGTCTCTAAAAACAATGTGAGAGTTTAAACTCGAGTAGATTTAACTTGTATAGCAGTTATACCAAAAACGGAGAAACCTTTGTCTGATGTTATTCTAGTTGATTTGTTGATTTTAAGTGGCATTTGGGACACGAAACGACGCCTGAAATATATCGCGGTAATTAGGCTCTCTCGAACGGTTTGGAGGCAAGCGAGCATCATTGCTCGCCCGACTACCGTCCCTCTCACGCACCACTTATTTTTACTGAACTCGGGACGTTCCGTGCACTCCGTGATTGATATAAATTAACGAATTCTGGAGGACCATCGCGATTTTTATTCAAATTATTGATCAATTTCTTTTTTTTCTCCTCGGATCATCACATTGCGACAGACAAGAGTCTGAAAAATTGTCTCGTTTGTCGTTTAATTGCGAGGGTACGAAACTGTGCCAAACGCATAACGCGCGGTTTTCCATGGCGTAATTCGCAGTAAATTCGACATCATAGTCTCCGTTTCGCAAAAAGTTACTCTCTGATTCAATAATACACTATATTACATATACATGTATAACATGAGGCATAAAAAATCCCAACTTTTACGACGACGCGCTCCAATTACAATTTGACCCGTTCACAAATTTCTTCTACACACTCCTACTTCGTCCTCATTCTTATTTCTCGTTGAACACTCTTATGTATATTTCTCTGACATCGCAAATATATACACAGAAAGAACAAGGACAAGTATATATTCAAAACGTTAGGGAAACACGGACACGTGTCATATCATCATCGCTTCAATGACACACATCGATATTAAAAGTTATCGAATCACCCTAGCGTGTGATAGACTTCAATCTCCTCTTTTTCTTGTCTTTGTATTCCTCAACATTTTTACAATCATTTCTTATCGCTCTTAATCAGGAGCCACGAGTCTAGCGTAGCCGAATTTTGTCAGCTCGTACATAGAATAGATTCAGATGTGTTGGATCGTGTGAGAAATCAGACCGTGACCCCGAGGTTCACCGGCTACCAGTTTCATGTGTGAATGTGTTACGTAGTAGTTCGTGTAAAATGTTTGAAGAAAGAAAAAAATGTTTTAGATGACAAAATTTTCCATCCCTTGTTATTCTATCGAGAATTTTTCAATTTCTGATAAATCAGGTCTCGTAGTCGTAGATTATTAATTATGACATATTATTTTGCTGTGTGTATATATATAATTGTTGTTAGTCACATAAGTCAATGACACGTTAACCGATCGATGAAATAACCAGAAGATAAGAAACAGTTACAATAATTCACCGACTTGAATCTATACACACGATATTCTTCGTATAAAATTGGAGAAAAAAAAGCAAATCGACTGAACTTCTTGCCTCATAACTCCAAAATTGAATTTAAATAAAAGTTGTTGCAGAAACGTTTTGTTCGAAATTTTGACTGATGAAACAATTTCGTCGTTCAAAATTTGTGCTTTTCTCGGTCTTTTTACATGCCCATGATAATGCTAATGAATCTATCAGAGTGTATATTTTCATTCTTGTGCTAGAGACAAGACGCGTACGGTTATCGCGCTTCTGGTATAAGAATTAAAAGACAGAAAGACGCCACTTGGATCTGACGTGCGTCGTGACCGTCAGCCGTGGTTGAGGCTGGTACCATGCAGTCTGTAACTCTTATCGCTTATCGCAATATAACACAATTTCACATACTCGATTAGTTTGCTGTTAGAGAGAAACTGCGCATATTATACGCCACGAGTCTCATAAGATGAGCAGAAGAAACATACATTAAAAAAATGAAAATCACATACAAATCGGTTAATAAACCTCAATACTTTTTTAAATTATCGTTATCGATTATTGACTCATCGTCTCATACCGAACTCCGGATATATTGGACAGAATCCGATGTATAATAAGTCAAATTTTATCAAATTTAATCCAACTATACAAAAACTATTTTTTTTTTTTCCCGAGTAGCCAATCAGAGAAAGTTTTTTTTTGCTCCGGTAATTCGGGTTTCCTCCACTTTTGACTGAGTTTATTGAAATAAAAAATTGGAATATTTCGATATGCATGCATAAGGAGTGTGAAAATTAATTTTCTTCATTTTTTCAACTATTTGTTTCTTCTTTCATTGTCAAATTAAAATTTCAATTTTTTTTTATAAATGAACGTAAATGTGCTCTAGAAAATTTTTGCGTCATTCACTTCGTTCTCTTCTTTGATATTTGATTCATTTCTTTCGTACTCTACTTCCCTTGACCGACTTAAAAAGTAATAACTTTATAAAAAGAAAATGAAAAAAAGTGTATCATCGAAAGTTAGGGGAATACGAAGAAGCGCGGGGCAAAGTGAAACGAAGTTTATTTGTCGGAAGTTGGTCGTAATAATAATTGCCGAGAAAAAATAGTTTTTACTACTCGACTAATATACAGTCTCGTAGCTTTCATTCAACCTAAAAAATGGCGATAATTCGAATATCACGTTGAAAAAAAAATTGCAAAAAAATGCGAAAAAAACTGCGCTTTTGATCTCAGATATAAAACTATGACGTAATATCTCAGATTTCCATCGAAGTGATTCGCGAATCGCACGACCTTACCCAGCTACCCTCCTCGAATCATAGCTGACACTGATATTGGCCTGAAGCAAACGAATTGAGCCAATGTCGTTTGCACTACTTTGCCACTAATTATTATCTGCGAGCTGTTTGTTCGAAAGACAAATGTTATCAAGGATTAACAAAGGCTCGCGAGACCTTAAGACGAACTATGAATGAGTGTACGAAATATTGTATCAACCATTCAACGTTAAACCGATAATTGAATTTCTAGTCGATAGAAAGCTTGGAAAATTTATAAAAGTTATAATTAGGATGTTTCGAACATTCAGAATTATAGACAGCAAAAAATATCATTTGGTATCAAGTAAATTTGATTTCAGACACGTGAATGTTGACTATAGGATCAAATGAAACATTCAATCCAATGAAATGTTCATGAGCGAATCAAATAAAACGAACTTTTTTTTGCGTAAAATAAATCAAGGTGTCGAGTTCCAATTACATATCGAATTTCCTGACACTTCCTGGTTTTCTACTTGAAAAGTTAAAATTTTTCCAGGAATTTTGAACTTAATTTACTCAAGCAACACAATTTTTGAATGCAGGTTCTCTATAACTTGAACACCAAAAGTTTTCATTCGAAAATAAAATCGTTAATTTCGTTTGTAATTTCAATCTACATCAACTCAATTGCTAAATATTAATTAATGATTGTGTTTCCGATTAACGATGATTTGACGATCGTTAAATTTTGAAAAGTCGCCATTTTCGATTCAAAGTAGGCTATTTTTTGGCTCAAATATTTCGACGAAGACGTGTTCATATCGACGCTCCAAGAATAAAACTGGGAAACAAATTTTGAATCGATAAATTCAAGCTTGAAGCAGCCTTAATTAAATCGAAATGGGAAAATTTTCGAATTTGATCAATTTCCAAAAATACCAATAAACATTTCAATCCAAAGAAACTTAGGTGATCTTAGATATTTTCGAAAAATTGTACAAGCTGTAGGTGAAAAATTGAAAAAACCCAGGATATGAGCCCAAATTCCCTAACAATTTCCATTTTTCCGTCGAGTAAAATTCATTCCTATTACCATTTTTTGGTATATAATTAGTTCCAACAATAATGAAGAATTGTTGAATAAATTCTAGTGTCACAAAAGTAGAGAAGTTGTAAAATTGTATAAATTCGTACATTGCGAAAATGGGCATATAAAGGTGAAATCAGAATGAGTGATGACTTCATAATGAGATAACAGAGCACGGACCGGTTCATCGGATGTAATGATTTAACAAAGGAGCCGACACCCGAGGTCGCAGAAGCGTAATTAAATATTTATTCAAATTATATCAACTCAATACAAGATACGGATAATACATAGACGCGTAATCGCGTATCTCTGCATCGGTATATACCTAATACGTACGTAAAGTACCTAGATACCGTTTTATTTATTTATTCATTTATTTTTTCTTTATCTATGTATAAGTGTCACAATTACTGATTGTCGAGAAGGTGCCATCCCACCCAGAAGGGAAAGAAGTATAATTAAATATGCACAACGAAAAAGATTTACGATATGAGATTCATTAATTTACAAAAATCTACTCAAATTTGTACGTCGATTAGAATTAGAAGAATTCGAAGAATTTCCTGAATCACAATCTTTTTTTTATACACTTTTATTAGTTCTGAGCTGGATGAGCGAATTTTAATTAACACACGTCACGATGAAACGAATTTCTTTTTTCGCGGAATGGATTTTTATGTAACGTTATAGCGAGTATCGTAATTAAAATCTACATTTTAAATATATATAATGAATGCAATTTTTTTAATACGATTTTCATTAACGAACTGTATATATATTCCAATTGCGACGTAGTATTAAAAATACTAGTCTGGTTACAGCCCTGAGCAATAAACACGTGTTTACTATTATTATTAATATTAATTTTTTTCCCTCTCTTTTTAATTTTATAGCCTAAATATCAGACGAATCGTTTACATTAACAGACCGTCGTCCGCTATACGGTATAATTATAATTCAACATATACTATGATCATCTTTTAAAATAGATCCCGATTGCCGACGAATTAAAATACTATCATATCTGCGTAATTTTTGCTACGCAATTGTCACGTGCTTCGGTAGAAAAACCCAATGAGATCGTCATCAACGATACGTTTATTCATGAAATAAAAAGAATTCGATATTGCAATCGCTACTAATTTTCATCAGAGATTTACAATCATTCCGTTTGGCAGTTGATTTTATAATTGTATTTTGAACGGACTCTTTTCTTTTCGTGTCTCGATTTACCTGATGAAAAACACAGATAAAGAGAAACGCAACGAATGATAGTCAGACTTTCATCATTCCGAGAGTCGCCGCGTTATCATTAGTAACATGAAATCTCTGTATACGATTCTCGCCAAAAGTAATAAAAACGTAAGATATTTGATTTATGTTCAAATAGTAGATACCGAAATTAATTATTATCAATCCCGAGCGAAATGTGCTTGTGCAATCGAAAAAAAACTAAGAAAAAAAAACGAACCACCGGAAAAAAATGATAATGCAGACACGTCTATGTGTCAGTGCCACAAATTATTACTTCTTCTCTATACAAGCTCCATTTTTTTTTCCTCCACTTCTTTTCTCACTCTCTTTCCGTCTCGTTTCGCAAATGACACAAAACTTGCGTCAGCCATTTTAAAATTGCGTTATTATAGAATCTATATTCTCAAGAATAAATGAAATTTTACAATCAATATTGCTTATTTTTTCTTTCCGTTTGTTTTACATTTAAAAAAAAAAGTAAGTAAAGTACAGCTCAGTAAAGTAAACTCCGCATTCCATTCTACCGGCTTGAATATCAAAATATTTGAATGAATGAAACAATCTATGTTGTACATACTAATTCAATACCATTCAATTATTCTAATACACGAATTAGTACGTGACGTTCTATCACCACGTGTCTTCGTCGTGCGTAAAAATTTTCAAAAACAAATTTTGCAATGCTGTACATCGATATCAATTTTTAAGAGTGAGGCCATTGAATTTTTCGCCGAGATGTCTGGAGAAATGATATCGAAAACAACAGATAATAAGGAATCGAAAGATTAACCATTTTAATTATTTTCAATCATTTAATTATCCCAAACTTATTGCGTCTAATTACTATTTTTTTTTTTTTTTTTTTTTTT
>JAFFZH010014999.1:11985-25573 GCA_018420115.1 Euura saliciscinereae | reverse complement strand
TCATTGCAAAGCACTATTGTAATTTTCGCTATTCGAACTCGGAACCATTGCTATAAGTTGACCGAAAACTGAAACATTGTATTCCGCTATTTGCAAAGCACTATTGTAATTTTCAGTACTCTGGTCCATAGCAAATTATAATATACAGATTTGGAAGAACTGTAATTCTCTATAGGAAAAAGTCCAACATTCTTTGGGAGTTATTGCAATATAAGATATCAACTCCGCATTTTGGAACTCACTATTGTACTTTTTGCTATAGTACCTCGATTGTCCCTAAAATCCTATCGGACTATTGTACTTTTGGGTATGCGAAAAACCAAATAGTCCTAGAAAATTTCTTTCAGTGTAGTGATTCTGTACGATGAACTTCGCCGTGAGACTGCTGCAAATGAACGTCGGTGATGCTCCGGAATACACAGTACGATTCTTCGATAACATTTATAATCAGGTTGACATCAAAAGAAAAAGTAAATGTTTCAAGTGAGTCTATCAAAAAACAAAACTTGTTTTCGTTTTGAAGTACCTAAAAGATTCAAGAATAAACAATCTTGACAGATTTCTTCAGCCATATCTTTGCCGTGCGCGACTCAAGTCAGGACAGGTAGGTCAGTTCAATGGTTTCTTGAGCATTCACAAAAAATCAGAAAAGGCAGGTAGGTTGAAGGCTACGTTTACGGGATGTTAAAATTCTAGAAAAAAACGCAGCTTCTATTCCTGATGAACGCCACCGTTCATTCGCATTCGACTTTGCTCCTATCAGTCACCACACGGACCAGCACAGGGATCACAGAACGAATTAATGACTATGAATCTCAGATATCGGAATCAGCGGTTTTCCGATAGTAAAAGTAAAGAAAAATAGTAGCTCTCATTCCGAAACGTTGCCAGCACATTATTTTTGCTCGGCTATTCTTGACATACGATTGAGAATCAAGATGTGAAGATTATCGGTCAGAATTTTGAAACTGACTTGAAATTAATAAATATTTGAAAAGAAAATATAGAACAATCTGCCTACGTTTCTGATGGCGAAAGTAATGAGGAATGGTTGTTTTGCAGCAACAGAATTCTCGTGAACTTTTTAGAACCTGTAAAAGGTTAAAGTTTGAAGTGCAAAGAAAAATAAGTACTTAAAAGTAATGATCGGTTCAAAGAATCACCTGAAAGTCATAGAATTATTTCAGAGCTAAAAAGACAGCACAGAGAAGTTGGGATTGAATGGAAAATGATGCGAGATCTAGAAATGTGTCGCGTTGAGGTGAACAGCGACGTATTTAGTGATGCATTTGTCACCTACAGTTCCGAGGTTTATCAAGTTATCATCTCAAGTCAAGATAATCGTCTAAAACTGTAATGTCAGATCGTTTGGGCATGTCTTGAATATGAAGGATATAACCGAGGATACAACGCAATTTCGTTTGCGCGTTTGCTCGATTTCGAGAAAAATGCGAATAAAATGAAGCAGCTGTATTTCAGCATCCGTTTTTTAAATACAATACATCTGCTATGCAAACGCTTGACAGAATTTCAGATACATAATTATCATGCCAATCGTTTGCGCATCGTGTGCGCAAACAGCACCCACAATAATTGATCACTAATCATTACCACTACCATTGAAAAATTAATAATTCAAAACCTACAAAGCTGATACCAAAATTCATTAGTGCAGATGCCACGGGAGTGGTTCAAATTCCTTCCGTTCCAGTTGCCAAGCAAGAGAATGCCGTGAAAATGATACCGAATCAAGGTGGATAGCTAAAATGATGCGTAATTCTGATGACTTCAGTTCATTCGGTTTCATTTAGGTTGATTAAGCAGCAAACAAATAACATTTCAGAATCAGTCATTTCGGAATGTAACTTTTTGTCTGCCTAATCCTGAATGAAACTTACACACATTATTTTTCGTTGTATTTCAGGACAAGACAGAAGTGTAAGTTTCTACCGGGTTGATTAAACAAAAAAATGTGACATTCCAAAATGAATGATTTTGAAATGTAACTTTTTTTCTGCTGATTCAACCTAAATGAAACCGGACGAACTGAAGTCATCAGAATTATGCACCATTTTCGCTGGTCACCTAGATTCAGTATCATTTCCACGGCTTTCTTTGCCTGGGAACTGGAAAGGACGGATATTGGATCGCTCCCGGCGCATGGGCAATACTGGATTTCGGTACCTACTTTGCAGATTTGTAATTTTTTTTATTCAATGGTACAGATAGTAATTACTGATAAATTGTTGTGGGTGCTGTTTGCGCAAAAAACGCGCAAACGATGGGTATGATAATGTATCCGAAATTCTGTTAATTATTCGGCTGAAATTCAGATCCACCGTCTTATTTCAATTTTTCTCGATAACAAGTAAACGCTCAAATTGATTTGAATCAATCGTTCTTAAAATATAACGTGACATATTTTGAAGTAACTCCACAAAAATATTTTTATGGTGATCCGTTTGGTGAGCAGATTCGTGTTCAATCAAACATATTTCAATTGAACCTACACAACTTATAATACACCAGGTAAATTAGAATTGGTTGGTAAAGATTTAAAAAAAGGTGAGCAAACTAATGTAAGAAAAAAAGCGCCTTGATAACGATCTGAAAGTTGGTTTCAGAAGCGCGCGAAGCGCGCCATTATGAGGATAGAATAAAAAGTATACAGATCTTGCATGTAACGCAAGCAGCGGATGCATTGAAAATATCCTCCGTTATATTTTTTCGTGCATTTCGAAAACGGAAGCATTTTCAATGCTAATATGAATCTGAAAGTAGGCCTCAGAAGCGCGCTATTCTGAGCTAGTAGCTGTAAAAACTCGTAAAACGCAAAGATAAATTGAAAGAACGACCATTTAAAAAAATTCGATAAAAAATATTGGTAGTTAAAAGCAGAAGGTCGTAAGTGACCAACTTACGAGCTTTTGCACTTACATTTTTCGATCTCGTAATTTCAATTAATACGTTTCGAACGTTTTCAGCGCGATTGGCGTGAAAAAAAAAATAATATGACTCTATGCCATTATAAACAGCAAAACGTTGTATAATGGCGCTTACGTCCTTATGTCATTAGACACGCGATATTTCGTGACAAAACACTTCAAAAGTTGATTGCTCTTGATATACATGCGAGTTCGACGAATGGTCGATTTTCCACTTCGGTACCATTTTACGGCTTTAAATTTTACTTTCTGTGATACGAAAATGTAGGCATAACAAAATAAGTATGCTGTTAAATATTTCGAGACACAATACTTGAAAAATTAATTGCTCTCGATATACGTCCATGAGTTCCAGTTTGGCTGTTGGCATTGAAATCAATAATTCAAATATTCTCAGTTTGAATATTGTATTCTTGTTGTATCGAGAATATTTTACTTCTTGATGCAAAAATATTTCTACGTTTACCTACAGAACAGGTTTGTTTTACCTGTTAATGATGTGTGTGAATAATTGCAATGCTGACGTGGAAGCTATCGAACCACTTGACTCTCAATTAGTTTTTTTTTACGTTATTCTCACTTACATGTATGTATTTTGTAGCGTACCCGATTGAGATAAGTATAAGTGAGATTTCATTGTATTGGAAAATAGAACGTTCGAGCATGTGCTATTGGTCCGTAACTTACCGCTGGCAACACCGACGCACACCAATGAGGCCACAAGAAGACAGACGATCTTGTTCATGTTGAAGGTAGCCACTTACTTCGTTAGAAATAGGTTTCTGGTTAGAAGTCTCCGATCCGTCGTATTTATACACAGCAGAGAGACCCCCTACCACGTCGATAACTTAACGTAGGCGACGAACAAAACATTGATAACGTATGTCGCGTGTCTAATGACATATGGACGTAAGCGCCATTATACGACGTTTTGCTGTTTATACTGGCATAAAGTCGTATAATTTTTTTTTCACGCCAATCGCTCTGAAAGCGTTTGAAGCGTATAAGATCAATTGAAATTACGAGATCGAAAAATGTAAGTGCAAAAGGTCGTGAGTTGGGCGGATACGACCTTCTGCTCTTAACTGCGATTTCTTTTATCGAATTTTTTTAAATGGTCGTTCTTTCAATTCATCTTTGCGTTTTACGAGTTTTTACAACTATTTGGAAAAATCATGAAAAATTCAAGAAAAAAAAATGGTGGATACGACCTTCTGCTTTTAACTGCGATTTCTTTTATCAAATTTTTCGAAACGACGTCGATTTCGATTTTTCTTTGCGTTTCACGAGTTTTTTAGCCCAGTCACCTTAGCACCAAATTGGGCCGAATATGGAAAATGAAGTCAAAGTTTTGAAAATTGGTGTACGTGTTCCTTTTGGCATTACATTGAACTAGGAAAAAGTCCGCCTGCGTACCTGGTGTGCTAACGACGCCATCTTGGAAAATAGGTACCATTTTTCAGTTTTTCGAGTTTATCTCGGTAACGGTGAACTTTATTGAGATAAAGGTGGGTAGATAAAAGAAAGATAACAAAATTTCACACAAAAAAGCTCTCCATCATTTATTTGCTAAAGTAAACCGTTTCTGTCCTGTATAGTTCCAAGATGTGATCGTTTATATATAACAAACGCCTAAGTGTGTGTAAGTGAAATTAGGTCAGATGTTTACGAGTGATTTTCATGCATTGGTATGATGGCCCGCTGAGTACCACTCCCTAAAGATTTTTTTTTCAAATTTGTTATTTAATTTTTTTTCAAAATTCTTTTTTTTCCAAAATTTTGGTTTTAACATTGTAATGTTCAAAATTTTTCTTACCAGGTTTCCTCTCTCTCTATTTTGGCTCTCAATTTTTATGATCACAAATTATTTGAAAAACCAATCAAGTGAGCCAGCGCAGTCAGGGAACGAGCACAACGCCAGTTAGTGAAATTTTATTTCTATTTCTTGTACTTGGTAGTTGTATTGAAGGTTTGAAAAACCTTCCTATACTTATTTTCGAAGAATGATTTTTTGTGAAAGACGAATTTTTGTTGGTGGGTATTTTCGAATGGAGACTTTTAGTGAAAAGCGAATTTCTGTTGGTGGGAATTTTCGGAGAGACTTTTTGTGAAAGCCGAATTTCTGTTGGGAATTTGGGAGACACTTTTTGTGGTAGACGAATTTTTGTTGGGGGGTATTTGGCACCGTTCCAATATTACGTAACACTCCAGGGGGGGGGGTCTCGTCAAACTGTACTGTTCGTTACGGCGGAGGGGGGTGGGGGGGGGGGGGGGGGGGTCGAACACGAACTTTACATTAAAGTCACGGATAATTTTTCGTATAGAGTCGAAATAAATATTGAATATTAAATGTCATCGTTTGTTAGTAAATTTTGTGTGCAGACCACATTAACGTACTTGGCGACGGTTTTTGCCGAGAGGTGCTTTTCGGTGGGATTCATTACTTTTTGTAAAATTGCGTTCGACCACCTTCCTTCTGTTACTTTCGCCGTCAAGTCTCTTCCTACCACAGCTTCGTTGATGCTTACTTGATCCATCGCCTTCTTTCATCAGTTCTTGTCTCTTTTTTCTAATCTCGAACTACTTTTATGCGGACTATGAGTCGAATTCTGAATCGGAGACAAAATGTTAACTTGTAGTCGTTTCCATTTCTGCACCTCTACTTCTTCCATCGAGTCTGCTTCTTCTGCAGCGTTGTCGATTCGTACTTGATCCCTCTTTTTCCCTATTACCAGCTGTTTTCTCCCTATCCTTTCATATCAATGAACTTGGAAGCAGATAGATTGTAGAATATTCTGACTTAGAGTCAAAATTTTGACCCCCTCTACTTCTTCAATCGAATCTCATCCAGTACAGTGTCGTTGCCTATTTGGTCCTTCTTCTCTTCCTTCGTCTGCTTCGATCTTTTCTTTCTCCGTGTTTCCCGAGAACTTCTAGGCAGAGTACGTGTAGTCGTTTTTGTTCCACACTCTACTTTATGTATTCCGTCTCCTTCCTCCGCAGCGTCGTCGATGCCTACTTGATGCCCCTTTTCCCCCTTCGGCAGCTTTTTCCTCTCCATTTTCTTATTCCCGCGAACTTTAGAGCAGAGTAGGTTTCATTCTGATTTGAAGCCTAATAAATTCTAACTCGCCATTTCCCTTGCTAGCGCACGCAAGCTAGTCTTTGACGCCTGCAGCGACAGGACGGTACCCCGCGTCTACGCTGTGCCCCTATATCGACCATGGGATCGCGGACACACATATGCGGACCCAGAATTTGTATATTTTTATGCCTGAACTTGGCCGAGGTAGTGTTATAATAGTACAAATATACGTAGGACCGACTCTTGAACGGTTAGAACTACGTGTGAATCAATTATAAGAAGAAACATGCGTATGTTCCTGTAATACCACACATCTTCTGACGATTTACAGGAAAATGATGCACTGAACGAGTATTTATGTTTCACACTTTTATGTGTGAAATTTTGTTACCTTGCTTTTATCTTACCGCCTCAATCTTAATAAAGTTGACCGTTGCCGAGATAAACTCGAAAAACTGAAAAATGGTACCTATTTTCCAAGATGGCGGCGTTAGCACACCGGGTACGCAGGCGGACTTTTTCCTGGTTCAATGTAATGCCGAAAGGAACACGTTCACCAATTTTCAAAACTTTGGCTTCATTTACCACTTTTTTTCCTAAGGTGACTGGGCTAGTAGTAGTAGTGTTTATTTGCCTGGCTTGCCTTTCGGCGACAGCCCTTCCTGTACATTTCTTACACTGTGCTTATTCAATATGTTTATCATATACATTTGCGTGTTTATATGTTCATATCCTTTGTTCGGCTTTAATCAGATGAAATAAAAATAAAATGAAATGAATAAATGAAAATATGTAATATATAATAATAATAATAATAATAATAATATTATGGTAATATCACAGGTTATAATCGATTCGCTATTGACTGATGCGCAACGGCAGTACGGTGAATTTGTCTTAAATACTTTGTGTGACCGGTGCGAAATTTTTTCGCTCGGTGTGTAGTTAGTCTTGTTGTCCTTTTCCGTCGTCAGTCGGCACGCGTATTATTTCTGGGTCTGGTCTGTCGTTCCCTTCTCTCCCCTCCTCACTCAGCTCTTCATTCAGTGCGGCAAGCTTAGCAGCCAGTTTCTTTCTCTGGGATTCCTTCTCGTTTCTCTCCCATTCTTTCTCGCCAACCCATTTGGCGTCCTTCTCCATCCACCCATGCCAAACTCCGTCCACGCAGATCCACTCAGCTTCCATTTTTATTCTTACCGCTTTATTTTTTGCCCTCTCATAGTCCGCCCTTCTGTCGAGGATTGCCCGAGTCTTCCTCTCCCTATACGTCCTATCTTCACCGACCTTCAACTTCCGCGAGGCCTTGATTTTCTCGCCCCTCTCCAATATCACCCGCTTCTCCTCCTCCCTCTCTAGCTCGTAGAACCATCTGGTCCATCCGTCTCGCCCCTTCTGTTCGCTCAGTCTTTCTTTTCTTGCTCCACTTATCACCTTCTCCCTCAGCATCTCCATGACCCTTTCCTTCGTGCAGCCCACCTCTAGCGCCGAAACTACCAAGTACTTCGCCTTACTTCTCCTCTCCGAGGTGACTGGGCTATTTACAGCTATTTAAAAAAAATCATGAGAAATAAAAAAAATAAAAATGGCGCTCACGACCTTCTGCTTTGAACTACCAATATTTTTTATCGATTTTTTTAAAATGGTCGTTCTTTCAATATCTCTTCGCATTTTACGAGTTTTTACAGCCATTTGAAAAAAATCATGGGAAATAAAAAAAATAAAAATGGCGCTCACGACCTTCTGCTTTTAACTACCAATATTTTTTTATCGATTTTTTTTTAAATGGTCGTTCTTTCGATTTATCTTTGCGTTTTACGAGTTTTTACAGGGATTCGGAAAAATCATTAAAAATCATTTAAAAAAATGGCGCCTACGACGTTTTGCCTTTACGTTGTTTTTATTTTTCCTTAAAAATTGTAATGAAACAACGTCGTATCCGCCCAACTTACGACCTTTTGCACTAACATTCTTCGATTTCGTAATTTCAATTGATCTATACGTTTTGACCGTTTTCAGAGCGAATGGCGTGAAAAAACAAATCATACGACCTTTTTGCCGCACCAAAATCGCGTTTTTGGCGCTTCCGACCTTATGCCATCAGACACGCGATTTGTTTTATTGAATTTTGTAGCCTAAATTAGTCATTGCCACAGTCACACAAGATAACGAAAAAAACCCTTCCATCTTCACATTCATATGCAGCTATAATTGTTTTACAGTTATCGATTATTGATGTAATCAATCGACGAATCTCATCGTATTATAAAACTCGCATTTCCGTGAAGAATAAGTGACAAAAAACAGAAAAAAATGAACATCGCGCAGCTGGCGAAGGCGAGAATTTGGCAGACGAAATTAACCAATCTGAAAATTAATGTCTCCAGTAATTTGGAAATCATTTGGAGAAATTTGGAAAACCATTTTCGTAATTTGAAAAACAATGAGTAATTAGTAATTAACAAAAATTTATGAGGCGTATATTTGGCAGACAGATTAACCGATTTCACCGTTGTTACGATGAATCGATTCTAAATAATTTGGACGATCGATTGAAAAATGTTTCATATTTGGAAAAGAATTTTCAGGTATTTATTAATAATAATTAAAAGAGGGATAGCTTTGTCCCTGAACTATGTAGTACGTCATATCCCCTTCCACTCTTGGCCGCTCGCGAGTCGCGACTATGTTGCTCGCCATGACAATTTCGTCGTTATGCACTTGATGATTTTGGAGTAGTAAGATTTAGTTGATAAAAATAATATTCATTTGAAGAATGTCACTCCACCGGCACATGCCTACTTCGAGTTTTACTCATGAACTGAAAAGGTAAGCCTTTAATGCCAGTATGCCACACTTTCGTGCAAGCATTATACATTGCGATACATCAACCTATAGTATATTACATCCCCCCCAAAAAGCACCTTTGGTGCAAAAACTCTCGCCAAGTACATTAATGTGGTCTTCCCAAAAAATCTACCATCAAAAAGTCTCTCATTTGAAGTACCTGCCAATAAAAATTTGTATTCCACAAGAGGTCTTCCTTAAAAAAACCTAACAACAAAAAATCTGCCTTCCACAAAAAGTCTTCCTTCCAAAAAACCTACCAACAGAAATTCGTCTTCCACAAAAAGTCTTCCTTCAAAAACATTTCTATAAAAGCATTGAAATCAGATACAACTACCAAGTACAACAGATACAAATAAAATGCAACTATATAGTGTGCTCGCTCACTCGGTTAGATTTTCAGAATCTATGAAGCAAAAGAATTGGTAACTACAATTTCGGAAACAAAACATTGAAAATATAAAAATTTAAATTTTGGAGAAAACAGAACGAGAAAACATTTGAAAAAAACATTTAAAAAAAATTTAGTCCGTGTTACTTGCGGGCTAGGTGTGGGTGAGTGCACGAATTATCACTGTGTCTCCACGTAGCACTTTTTATATTTAGCTGTGATGGCCCGCCAAGTACCACTGCCTAAATTTTTTTCAAATTTTTTCTCGTTCTTTTTTCTCCGAAATTTGAATTTGTATTTTTTTCAATGTTTTGTTTCCGAAATTGTAGTTAAAAATCAAATTGATTAAATGTGTTTCAAATAAACAAGTCAAGTAGACTTATGTTCATCGATTTGAATCATTACAACCGAAAAATGATTGTGTCACTCGAATGATGAGTTATTCACATCTCCTTAAAACTTCAAATATCCTCCAATCAAGGAATGAAATATTCTTGATTCACAAAATGAAACAGTTTCGATAAGGTTTATATTCCGGCAGTGGCTTCTACCGAGGTAGTTGAGGAAAAATTGCGATTTCGATTCCTTGAATGAAGAAGACTTTGATCTTCGATTCATGCATGAACCCCATAATATGCAGTAGGCAGATGAAAAGATGCTGTTGCAAAAAATTAATTGTATTTGAGTTTGTTATTATAATTATTAGAATGGTGGTACGACATCTCCAGTGATAATATAATTATAGATATGTAATAAATGTAATTAACTCCACAATATGTAGTTTTACCGACACAAACTATCATTCTTTACTGAAGACATTCCAATGAAAAACCAATAACAAGTGAAATTTATTGGCTTCTCTTCAATACCCTACCTTACCAGATAGGCCCTAACTGAATATGAAGAAATGTTTTTTTATATTTCCACAAATTCAACGGTGAATAATGTACATTCAAATTCAATCAAAGCTCTGTTCTCTTGTGTAGGTCCAATTTCGTGACTGGATTTAGAAAAAATGCCTTTTTAGGTCACCACGAAGTACTAATCGTCTCTCAAATCCGTACACAGTAGTCTTTGAATGCCATCCGGTGTAATAGATCGACAGTTTGTTTGATCAAAGCTGTCTGTTTCTGTGTACGACCACATTCTCTACTCGAAAACGTATTCCTGAATTTGAAAATTCAATACGAAAGGACATGAATGCTGTAATAAAATTTGGATTTTTGATCAATCATGTGAAATAAGATCATGAAATCCAGTAAGGCGCGCGCGGAGCGCGCGTATAGTATAAGCTGGTAGTACATAAATTATACATGACTGAATATGGTTGCCCCAATTTTACTGAAAAACATGAACGACTTTTAATGCTGGTGAACAGATTCTGTAAGATTTACTAATTTTACAACATTTTTTTGTTATTTTCAGGGGGTCGTGGGTCGCAAACCAAAATATGTGACACCAAAGGAAATAACCCGATTAATTGAAAAATACATAGATCATTTCACAACGGACGATTTTCCACCATTGGGGGGATAAAGTATGGACACAAATGAGTCAAGATCTGGATGGAAGGTGGGTACCTCGTTCTGTATAACCACATGTCAGAACTGATAAACGAGGTGATCTCACAGCAGCTCGACGAAACCAGTATACAAGTATCTTCAAAATTAAAGCCTCACCTAATTGAAGAAGTCCCAGAATCTGATGCGGAAGGTAGCTAGTCCACGATGCACAACTGTATCAATGAGGTATAGGCGATGATGAAACTTTATTGAATATTCAGAAGTGATCACGAATTAACGATTCAAGTACTTGCGGCAATACAATATGAATCAGACTCGACAATCGGGGTAAACGAATCCCGTCATTGAAATGTCTCCTATACCATATCTAGATACGAAATAACTCAAGATTATCGAAGGCCCGTTGATGCCATAAGGTGACTCAATTTTGAGCGGAAAAATTATGTCATGTCTTCAACCATGGAAGGGGTGCACGGGGGAGGCACCGACTCTTCTCGTTTGGATATCATTCTGAACGTCTTTCAGTTTTTTAATCACTATTTTCGGATAATCAGTGACTAATTATCTGTATCGTAATATTCCTCACGGTTTTTTTTTTGTATAATTTAAACATGAAAGTTACGTGGTTAGCGAGCGATGTTTGAAAACTTTATTGGCACAGCTTTGGAATAAGAAGAGTATGCCTTGCAAATTTCATCCAAATCGGTTTAGCGGTCCGGACGGAATCAAACTTTTCATGCAGGTGTTGCAAATAAAAAAACCTTTCCACATGTCACGTGACTCGAAAGGAGAAAGTAATCGTTTTTATAAGGGCCTCTGAATGTCTTTATTCTTTTGTATTCGGAATCTGTGTTGGGAAATGGAAAATTTATACGATACAGATACAGGGAATGAATATTTTCGAAATTGATTTTTATTGCTCACAATCTTATGCAGCTTTACATTATTCTCACTGGTATATACATATTCAGTAAGCAATTGGAAGACGTGCTGGAAGAAAGTGGTAGTCTCTCGTCCAGCAGATAATTTACGCTCTTCCACAAAAAGTTCTTCAGATTAGCACAAGCGGTTCCGAATATTCCGCTCCGCGATAGCTGCTAAGAAGTGGCCTGCGAATAGATTCACCAAAATTAGTGCTTAGTCTGTCATTAGTGCAAATACTGTCGATGACACTCACCAATAGTCTCTTCCGCTGCTTCGGTTCAGCTGGACTGGCATCGGGTTTATGATTTTGGAGATCTCCTACCTGAGAAAGTGAAATTACGATTCAATGGCAATTACCAGAACACATTGAAAGTATAGTTTAAGAAATCATAAAAAGTCAAAATATTCAGGATCGTAATTTAGCAGTACTAAACTGGTGGGACAATTGAAATCAGGGATCGAATGTTGAGTATCAAATACGTTTGCCTAACTGGAGGCTAAGGAAATAGATCAATTTATGAAAGCCTCATTGGAATTTGGTTTGTAGGAAACGATAGATCTCAGTATGAGGATTATATTTCTAATGGTACGATTGTTTCCAACTTACTATTGGCAACCGCGATAGCAGCATCCAAAGTCTCAACGACTCTGATCTTCATTCTCTCGAATGCACCCTTAGTTTCGGTCACAAGGTCTTCGATCTCACGCCTGGTATCTGGAAATTAAAAGATACCTCAATGATTTCGAAAATTTCCAAGTGTTAATTGAGGCGCGATATTCTAGACGGGCACAATCGTCTTCAACTCACATCTGGCTGACGGTGCAATTGATTCCGCATGCTCTATCAGTTTCTCTCTTACTGGCTCGACAGTATCTGAAATTGGAATACAGAGGTTATGATCAAGTCGTCTTCGACACTCACTCAGTTCTAACAACAGCTGGATGAAAATCAAGCTAGGCTTGATGTATTTTTCGAACGAGTGTCACTTACCCCAAAATCCGGCAGCAATTGCTTTTTTCATAGTTTCTGAAACTGAAATAGGCTCATCATGACAGAGTGGAAATTTACCAATTGACGCATGATATAATGGCAATAAGTGAAAAAAAGAATGAAATATGAAGAATCAAAAGAGAAAATCTCGGTCAATTAAAACAATTTCTCGACTTCACCCTGATATGTGAAGCGAACAGTAGATCACAAAAACATTTTCAAAGGGTAGAAGTCGTCTTCAACTCACCGATCTCCTTACCCAATACGATATGAGCTACATCGTTTGAGATATCGGTTCTGGCTTTGTCCAGAGCAACTGGAATAGAGGTAGAGAGGTCCTGAATATCGAACGGAATGATTTTCCAGAATACGGAGACAAGAATAATTCGAGCGTTTTGGTAGACGTATAAATTGGTCAAGTAAGCGTATCCACTTATCACTTACCAGCGTCTGCGGCGGTCAGCTGGGATTCGCTTTCTGAAAATAAAATGGGTATATTATGACACTGTTGTACTTTGTCAATATTTGTCGCATGTCTTAATAGCTATGACTCGAATATTTTCATTGGGTGACATTGTTTTGAACTTACCGTTGACCGGATTTCTAATAAGATTCGCAAATTTTGACAGTTTGTTTTTGACTTTTGTCAGGTCATCTGAAATTTAAGTAAAGAGGACTGTGAATAAGTCGTCATTCCGCCGTGCTCGATTCGCTTGAGCTAAATTCGAACAAGTGAATATCTATCATTATCGAAAATCTCTGTATCTTTAACTCACCCCACATCTTAGCCTCGATAGCCTTAGTGTCGACTCCTGAAACAAAAATCAGGATAGCATGGCAATACTTGACGAATCGAGTGGAACCTGACATGTTAAAAATGGTTTG
>JAFFZH010014999.1:0-11975 GCA_018420115.1 Euura saliciscinereae | reverse complement strand
TAAAATGTAGAGAATAAAATGGTTCCAAACAAAGAGCATAACGTTATGAATTCGAACAACAAGTGAGAATCTGTCATTATCGAAAATCTCTTTATCTTTAACTTACTTCTCTTTCTGGCAAGCGCGGCCTTACGCGGCCCGGCTCCTGAAACAGAAATCAGGATATCATGACAATACTTGACGAATCGAGTGGAACCTGACATGTTGAAAGTGGTTTGAACATTCAGTGTAGCATAAAATGTAGAGAATAAAATGGTTCCAAACAAAGAGCATAACGTTCAAAAAACACATTTTATCTATATCGTGATGACGTACGCATAGTTTTTATTTTTAACGATACAATGAATCTTACCACCTGCAGAACATACGTGCTACAAAATTTTAAGTGTGCTGTTGAATATCGCGTGTCTAATGGCATAAGGTCGTAAGCGCCAGAAACCCGATTTTGGTGGCAAAAGGTCGTATGATTTTTTTTCATGCCATTGGCTCTGAAAACGGCCAAAACATACAGATCAATTGAAACTACGAGATCGAAAAATGTAAGTGCAAAAGGTCGTAAGTAGGGCGGATACGTCGTTCTTCCATTACAATTTTTAAGGAAAAATAAAAAACAGCGTAAAGGCGAAACGGCGTATTATTTTTTTTCATGATTTTTTATGATTTTTCCAAATAGTTGTAAAAACTCGTAAAACGCAAAGATAAATTGAAAGAACGACCATTCACAAAAATTCGATAATAAATATTGGTAGTTAAAAGCAGAAGGTCGTGAGCGCCATTTTTATATTTCTTTTATTTTTCCGGATTTTTCAAATTGCTGTAAAAACTCGTGAAACACAAGAATAAATTGAAAGAACGACAATTAGAAAAAAAATCGATAAGAAATATTGGTAGTTAAAAGCAGAAGGTCGTGAGCGCCATTTTTATATTTCTTTTATTTTTCACGATTTTTCCAAGTAGTTATTAAAACTTGTGAAATGCGAAGAAAAATCGACATCGACAACGTTTCGAAAATTCATAGAATCAAAAACCAAGGTAAAAGCAGAAGGACGTAAGCGCCAATTAAAAAAAAAATTGGTGGTTACGACCTTCTGCTTTTAATTGTAAAAAAAAATATGACCTTTTGCCGTTACAAACAGCAAAAAGTCGTATAACGGCGCTTACGTCCTTATGCGATTAGATACGCGAAATATTTTTACATAGTCCAAGCGTAGCATAATTCGCAACCAAATTCAATTTAGTGAATACAATTTCCAGTCCTAGGACATGAATACATTTCTGTACTGCGTGCCTGAGTTTTCGAACCTAACTTCCAAAACTACAATCGACCAACGCGTGAACCATACGCGCGTTTTTATAAAGATGATATTGCAAACCCAGAAGTTCTGGCAACGATAGGTTGGCACAACAAAGAGGAAAAAAAATATAAAATACACGAAAATATCGGATAACTACGGGAATAACTATACGGCAAACCGACCCCTTCCCCTTGCCCCTGCTAACTCCACACCTGAAAAAATTACAGGTCGCCGGCCCTGTGCAAAAGGTCGTAAGTAGGGCGAATCGTCGTTCTTTCATTAGAATTTTTAAGGAAAAATATAAAACAACGTAAAGGCAAAACGTCGTAAGCGCCATTTTTTTCATGATTTTTAATGATTTTTCCAAATACTTGTAAAAACTCGTAAAACGCAAAGATAAATTGGGAGAACGACCATTTAAAAAAATTCGATAAAAAATATTGGTAGTTGAAAGCAGAAGGTCGTAAGCACCATTTTGATTTTTTTCAATTTTTCATGATTTTCCAAATAGCTGTAAAAACTCGTGAAATGCAAAGAAAAATCGAAATCGAAGTCGTTTCGAACGTTTTCAGAGCGATTGGCCTGAAAAAAAAATTATACGACTTTATGCCATTATAAACAGCAAAACGTCGTATAATGGCGCTTACTTCCTTATGTCATTTCCGTGACACAACACTTCAAAAGTTGATTGCTTTTGATATACATTAGATCGACAAATGGTCGATTTTCCACTTCGGTACCATTTTACGGTTTTAAAATTTACTTTCTGTGATACGAAAATGTAGGCATACCAAAATAAGTATGCTGTTAAATATTTCGAGACACAATACTTGAAAAATTGATTGCTTTCAATATACGTCCATGAGTTCCAGTTTGGCTGTTGGAATTGGAATCAATAATTTAAATATTCTCAGTTTGAATATTGTATCCTTGTTGTATCGAGAATATTTTACTCCTTGATGCAAAAATATTTCTACGCCTATCTAGACCTATACAGAACAGGTTTTTTTCACCTGTTGATGATGTGTGTGAATAATTGCAATGCTGACGTGGAAGCTATCGAACCACTTGACTCTCAATTAGTTTCTTTTTTTACGTTATTCTCACTTATATGTAGGTATGTATTTTCTAGCGTACCCGATTGAATTAAGTATAAGTGAGGTTTCACTGTATTGAAAAATAGAACGTTCGAGCATTTGCTATTGGTCTGTAACTTACCGCTGGCAACACCCACGCACAGCAATGAGGCGACGAGAAGACAGACGATCTTGTTCATGTTGAAGGTAGCCACTTACTTCGTTGGAAATAGGTTAGAATTCGTCCGATCCGTCGTATTTATACACAGCAGCGAGACCCCCTACCACGTCGATAACTTAACGTAGGCGATGAACAAAACATTGGTAACGCATGTCGCGTGTGCCATGACATTAGGACGTAAGCGCTATTATACGACGTTTTGCTGTTTATAATGTATCAATCATATTGTAACGTTTGGCCGTTACCACCAGGGTTCGTCGGTACGAAATCAGACGCGACAAGGGAAAATATGGAGAAATGCGGTTTATTGAGACACGTGTTTACAGCATCAGATCTCCTAAGAGACTGTGTCCCTAATTAAAAATTAGTTAAAAAGTAGAGGCTGGTCGTAGCTGTCGTAGCAACCAGCCTGCACCTCTTTCGTGTTATGTAAAGGGTAGGCTGCAGCAGCCTTCGTAACAATATATTATTATTATTAGAAAACAGCTGTAAGCTAGAAGCTTGTGTAGCTGTATCGTAGGTGACAGTTATTGGCTCTGGGCGTCTAGTTGGTTTTTGAAAGCGTTGACTGGAGTCCGCATTGACGGTCTCGCTGGGCAGTGCGTTCCAGCGGTCGACCACCCGGTTGGTGAGGTGGTTTTTCCATGGGTTTTTGTTGAAAGGGCTCTTCTCAAGCTTGAGGCTATGCCCTCTAAGATGGGTTTGCCTAGGCCAGTGGAACAGCTCCCGCCCCTGGATCGAGTAGTGGCAACTCAGGAGTTTGTAGGTTTCGATGAGGTCACCCCTCTCTCTCCTGCCCACCAGGGTCGGCATCATTAGCCTGGTGAGCCTGCCCCCGTACCCCAGGCCTCGCAACGTAGCTAGGATTTTGGTGGCTCTCCGCTGGGTGCCCTCTAGCATCTCGATGTCGCTGGTAAAGTACGGTGCCCGGATGATGTTTGCGAACTCCGGGATGGGTCGTACGTACGTTTTATAGATGGTCGAGACCAGTGTAGTGGACACATGGTGAAAAGCCTTCCTAATCACATAGAACAGGGAGTTCACTCTGCTGACAACGGCCCGGATGTGGGTTTGCCACTTCAGGTCCTCGCAGATGGTAACGCCGAGGTCCTTGTGTGCCTTTGTCCTGGCAAGTTTCCTTCCCCCACGGATATAGTCGAGGCAGGGATTTCGCTTGCCCTGGTACATTACCAGACATTTTCCCGCGTTCAGGGAAAGCATCCATCTATCCGTCCACCGCTCCAGCTTCGTTAGTGCCGCCTGGATGTCCTACAATAAACGGTTGCTCTACCACGAAGGAAGTGGGGGCCAAAGGATTTCCAAAACTAAACTTATAAAAGTCGTGGGAGCTACTCAAACGCTCTCAGTCGTCTAAAATATCAACACTGCGGTGAAAACCAACGTTGCGATAAGACAATACCTAACCCTGCTGGTGACTCAAATCAATTCTCAACGTAAAAGAAAAGTATAGCAAGCCGATTCGTAGATAACCCAAACAGATCAGTTGATCGGTTTTTCCTTTTGTTCACTGGTAATTTGATAAAGTTATCGGTGATAACCCAGTCGAGACTCTTCTTTGAATTATTATTAGATCAGTTATTCTTCTTGTTGTTTGTCGTGAGAAAGACAGTTAAATTATATTTCTCGATCGTCGCGCTAATAAAAGTAGTGTCGACCATTCAAAATTTCGGTGGATCAGGTATTGGAATACCTTTTGCCACACGACATGTAAGTGGCAAATCTTCCGCTATCAAAATTCAAATCTTGTTCAGAATTTCATTTCAAAATTACCCTCAATCTCCTCCTTATTTTCCTGATACCAATCTCCTCCAAGTAGGAACGCTGCACAACGGGCTAGTACCCTGCGTAACGCACAAATAACTAAAAAAAATTGACCTGCGCATCTGCACTGCCAATTTAGAAAATACGAAAGAACGGGTTGCGGTAGCGCCCTGCCCAGAGTGTTCTTTAATCCATTACAGATTCGCGTGCACTCCGACCCACGAAAGGGGAAGGAAATTATCTCATCGTGTACATTCCGCCTCGTTTGTCCTTCGAGTTCGATTTTTCTGCAGTTGATACGAATACCCGAGAAGCCCTGAGAAAGAGGAGGAACCCAGCCGTGGCAGAATCATTCATTACTGATCAGGGTCGAGACTGTGCATCGGAAGATCATAAAAGAGAAGCGTGTTACAGGCGCTCACGATCTTCTGCTTTTAACTACCAATATTTTTCATCGATTTTTTGAAATGGTCGTTCTCTCAATTTATCTTTGCGTTTAACGAGTTTTTACGGCTATTTGAAGAAATAGTGAGAAATAAAAAAAAATCAAAATGGCGCTTACGACCTTCAGCTTTCAACTACCAATATTCTTTATCGAATTTTTTTTAATGGTCGTTCTTTCAATTTATCTTTGCGTTTTACGAGTTTTTACAGCAATTAAAAAAAAATCATGAGAAATAAAAAAAAATCAAAATGGCGCTCACGAAGTTTTCCCTTTACGTTGTTTTCTTACGACGGTTTGAACTTTCTGCTGTGAGAGTTTATTTCCCGGGCTCTTATTCTGATTCTCATTTCACCTGTGACAACGGTGATGAACGTCGAACGAAGTCCAATTAGAGAGAGCAGCTTCAGACGGAAAATCTGCTTTATCATGCGTGATACAAAATCAGAATATGGCCCCCAGCTGTGAGAGTTATTTCCCTGCTATGAGTTTATTTCCAGCTTACTTTCATTTGTCAATAAACTGCCACTTTCGTCTCGCTTCACAGGGTCGAAAACCCGCAGATTTCGTGCATCAGAAAAGTGCATGCATGTAGAAAATCCATTTTAAATTGCGCGTTTTTTGTTGAAAATTCGTCACGCCATCTTTATTAATATCATTGCGGTTGGCTGTTATACTGTTTTACTGCATTTACTGCAGCTTCCGGAAGCTGCTAGAAGTTCCAAATAAAACGCACGCCAAGTATAGAGCTTCATCTTCCAGTCGGACGTAAAAAAGCGCAGAAAAGTATGGCATCGATCAAAAGGCCTGTAGCGGTGTGAGATATATAGAATTATAGGTATAAAATTGAGGAAGAGGTTCTATGAGTTTTTATCGCGGCAATGAACGGCACCATGGGATTAAAAAAAAAAGGTAAGGTTCTTGCGTATACGGAATGCAGAAATTTTCGGTACAAGGGTAGCGAAAAGTAGCGTACGCCGCACGTTAGGGCTGACGGCCATCCCGAACTTCGTTTTCGGCACCCTTGGCTTCGGCTCAGGTGGCAATCTCACACGCAGTTTCGATTAACCGACTTTCACTACCTCGTTGCGTAATATAGTATTTTGCAACACCTGCATCGAAAGTCCGAGCTCCCGAAAGTCCTCTCTTTTGCACTGTCTGCGGGCACTTGAAGAGTCTTTGAAACACTGGTGCGAAAAAAAAATTTCCTGCACCGCTAACAGTGTGAGGAAAAAGGTGTGCACATGAGGCATTGGAATATTGATTCAGGCGTTCCAAAAAATAGTGTTCGATACACATGGCACAGGCCCCGATGCTAACTCGTGTGAAGGCGCAACACCCGCCCGCAGCTTGTCTCTTGTTCGTTTCGACTCGTTTTCAGGCTCGTACTGCACCTTCACTTCCGTAAGCGAATGCTGCGTTTACGCACTTATGCGGTAGTACATAATAAATTATACATGACTGAATATGGCTGCTCCAATTTTACTGAAAAATATGAAAGACTTTTAATGCTGGTGAATAAATTCTATAAGATTTACTAATTTTACAACATTTTTTTTGTTGTTCTCAGGGGGTCGTGGGTCGCAAACCAAATGTGACACCAAACGAAATAACCCGATTAATTGAAAAATACATAGATCATTTCACAACGGACGATTTTCCACCATTGGGGGATAAAGTATGGACACAAATGAGTCAATTAGGTCTGGATGGAAGGTAGGTACCTCGTTCTGTATACACACATGTCAGAACTGATAAACGAGGTGATCTCATGACAGTAGCTCGACGAAACCAGGGTATACAAGTATCTTCAAAATCAAAGCCTCACCTAATTGAAGAAGTCCTAGAATCTGATGCGGAAGGCAGCTAGTCCACGATGCACAACTGTATCAATAAGGTACAGGCGATGATAAGACTTTATTGAACATTCAGAATTGATCACGAATTAACGATTCAAGTACTTGCATCAATACAGTATGAATACAATATCCGACTCGACAATCGGGGTAAACGAATCCCGTCATTGAAATGTCCGATATACCATATCTAGATACGAAATGACTCAAGATTACCGAAGGCCCGTTGATGCCATAAGGTGACCTTATTTTGAGCGGAAAAATCATGCCATGTCTTTAACCATGGAAGGGGTGCACGGGGGAGGCACCGACTCTTCTCGTTTGGATATCATTCTGAACGTCTTTCGGTTTTCGAATCAACATTTCCGGATAATCAGTGACTAATTATCTGTATCGTAATATTCCTCACGGTATTTTGTATTTAAACATGGTTAGCGAGCGACGTTTGAAAACTTTATTGGCACAGCCTCGGAATAAGAACAGTATGCCTTGCAAATTTCATCCACATCGGTTTAGCGGTCCGAACGGAATCAACCTTTTCATGCAGGTGTTGCAAATGAAAAACCCTTTCGCTCCCTTGGTGCACAATATACTATTTCACATGTCACGTGACTCGGAAGGAAAAAGTAATCGCTTTTATAAGGGCCTCTGAATGTCTTTATTCTTTTGTATTCGGAATCTGTGTTGGTAAATGGAAAATTTATACGATACAGCGAAGGAATATTCTCGAAATTGATTTTTATTGGTCACAATCTTATGCAGCTTTACATGATTCTCACTGGTATACATATACATATTCAGTGATCAATTGGGAGACGTGCTGGAAGAAAGTGGTAGTCTCTCGTCCAGCAGATGATTTACGTTCTTCCATAGAAAGTTCTTCAGATTAGCACGAGCGGTTCCGAATATTCCGCTCCGCGATAGCTGCTAAGAAGTGGCCTGCGAATAGGTTCACCAAAATTAGTGAATAAATATATTCAGCATCTTCGTATGAGGTGCAGATACTGTCGATGACACTCACCAATAGTCTCTTCCGCTGCTTCGGTTCAGCTGGACTGGCGTGGGATTTATGGTTGTTCCAATTTAATGCCTGCGAAAGTGAAATTACGATTCAATGGCAATTACCAGAACACATTGAAAGTATAGATTAAGGAATCATCATATTTTAGTTGATGTTGGAAATAATATAAAGTCAAAATATTCAGGATCGTAGTTTAGGAGAAGGTATATATTTGTCTCAATCGGATTTGCCTCAGACAATATTATACACAAAATTATTCTACACGGCTTTGTTATACACTGCGTTATTTTACACAACATTATTTGACACAGATTTTATTGAGCACGGTTGACTTAGCGCGAAATTTGTAAGTGTCTATTTTCTCGCTACGCTATTATACACAGTTTTTTCGTACGTATTTTGCACGGATTATACTTTACAAATTTTTGTGAAATCGAGATAAAAATATATTTCCATACAGTTTTTATCCTGCACGGAATTATTATACACGACATGATCAAGCACGGGTTTTATTTTACACGGCGTTGTTGTGCACTAATTTGATTCTACATCACATTTGCTGATCTACGCCTTCGTTTTCACAATTCCTGCAGAATTCTTGATATTCGTCACTGTCAATCATTGAAATATTCGGGGGGCAAAAAACATTGAAATGAATAGGCCAATGGCCTTGCTTTTGGATGAATACTTGTGAATGATGTTCAACTGTTGCTGAAAATAATTGAACTCTTTGAAATTGGGGGAATGAGAAGAAAAGGTAAGTGAACAAAAAAATGCATCCACTTCAATTCCTTCCCAGAACACCGTCTGCGTTGTATATCATGTAAAATCAAATTAGTGCACAATAACGCCGTGCAGAATAAAAACTGCGTGGAAATATATTTTTCTACCACACATGCATTAACAACTCGTGTTTTTTGCCCTCCTTAACGGGATGGAAGCCACAGTTTTCTGACCGGGGCAACAAACCGGGATAAAAACTTGTCAAGAGGGATAAAAACTTTGGCAGCAGGGATAAAAACCTCTCGTAACCATGGTAACGATGAAATAAACTAAGAAAGTGCGGCCCCCAGTGGAGAACACCGTTCTCCTGTTTCTAACCTCACTTTCTCTCGTTTTTAATGCATATGTGGTAAGAAATAACATATGTGCCATGGGAAGGAAGCAGGCGTTTTGTCTCGCCAAAAATCGCCTGCTTCCTTCCCGTGGTGCATAATATACTATCATCTCGATTTCACAAAAATGTGTAAAGTAAAATCCGTGCAAAATACATCCGTGTACGAAAAAAAAACTGTGTATAATAGCGCAGCGAGAAAAAAGACACTCACAAATTTCGCGCTAAGTCAAACCGTGCGCAATAAAATCTGTGTAAAATAATGTTGTGTAGAATAACGCCGTGTAGAATAATTCCGTGTATAATATTGTCTGAGTCAAATCCAGTTTGAGTCAAATCGGACTTCTCCCGTAGTTTAGCAGTACTAAACTGGTGGTACAATTGCAATCAGGGATCGAATGTTGAGTATCAGATACGATTGCGTAACTGGAGGCTAAGGAAATAGATCAATTTATGAAAGCCTCATTGGAATTTGGTTTGTAGCAAACGATAGATCTCAGTATGACAATTATATTTCTAATGGTACGATAGTTTCCAACTTACTACGGGCAACCGCGATAGCATCATTCAAAATCGCATTGACTAGGCTCTCCATTTTCTCGAATGCTTGAGTCGTTTTGGTCACACTCTCTCTGGTCTCATCTTCGGTGACTGGAAATTAAAAGATACCTCAATAATTTCCACAATTTTCAAGTGTTAATTGAGGCGCGATATTCTAGATGGGCACAATCGTCTTCAACTCACATCCGCCGCTCGGTAAAATTTTTTTCGTATGGGTTATCAGTTTGTCTTTTACTGGCTCGACAGAATCTGAAATTGAAATACAGAGGTTATGATCAAGTCGTCTTCGACTCTCACTCAGTTCTAACAACAGCTGGATGAAAATCAAGCTAGGCTTGATGTATTTTTCGAATGAGTGTCACTTACTCCGGAATCTGGCAGCAATTGCTTTTTTCATAGTTTCTGAAACTGAAATAGGCGTATCATGACAGAGTGGAAGTTCACCAATTGACGCATGATATAATGGCAATAAGTGAAAAAAAGAATGAAATATGAAGAATCAAAATAGAAAATTTCGGTGAATTAAAACAATTTCTCGACTTCACCCTGATATGTGAAGCGAACAGTAGATCACAAAAACATTTTTTTACGGCAGAGGCATGATAAAGTCACTTTATGACGCCTGTTTTCGGCCCGTCAAGTTGCGCTTTATACGGCTGTAGTCCACCTCGACACATAAAGTCTTTATAACGTAGTTCACCTCGACCTGTAAAGTACTTTACAAGTCGAGGTCGGACTGCGCCTGCGCAGTACTGCTTCCCGAGCTAGCGCCTAGCAGTCGACTCGGCAAACGGATTATGTGTCATGGTGGACGCGGAGTTCGAAGCGGACCTCAACTGGCGTCAAAGTGACTTATCATACCTCTGCCGTAAAAAATATCGTATGATGCTTGCGCGTAAAGTGACTGTTCGAGCGAGGTTATGTTTTTCGTACTCGCCGCTGGCTTTGCCGGAGGCTCGCCTTCGGCTCGCCGGGCAAAACAGCGGCTCGTACGAAAAACCTAACCTCGCTTGTAAACAGTCACTTTACGCGCATGCCGCATAATATACTATTACAGTGTAAAAGTCGTCTTCAACTCACCCTCGTTGCCCCGTAGGATAAAAGCTACGGTCTTTGCTAAATAGGTTCCGGCACTCGTCAAAGTATCTGAGATAGAAATAGAGAGGTCCTGAATGTCAAACGGAATGATTTTCCAGAATACGGAGACAAAGATAATTCGAGCGTTTTGGTAGACGTATAAATTGGTCAAGTAAGTGTATATCCACTCGGGTGGTCCTTAAAAAGGTCATTTTTGAATTTGAAAATGCACACCCCCCGGATTGATTCCAAATAAATAAATAAAAATCGTCACCAAATTTCAGCCTTCTGGCTCAACGAGAAGTCGTGCCTGTAAGCACGAGCTTTTTCCCATTTGAATAACATTGGTTTTTGTCATACTTTTGGTCACTATTTTATTGCAACTGTAATGAGCCTTCAGAAAATCTGAAATTCACAGGACATAATGTGAGCTGTTACTGCGACCCGTAAAAAAATCAACAGACCTCCAACATCATTTTCCAGATTGCTGTAGGGTAATGAACTTGATGTTGAAATGAGTCTTCATGAGTATTGCATCTTATGTGCCAATTCGGACTTTTACTCACTTTAATTAGCTGTGGTTCAAATGAATTTCACTTGGCAATTCCATATCAAGTGATCAAGGCTTTTAGGACAAATTTTTCCGATCTTGACGGCAATCTGAAAAAAGTAGTTCACGATAAAAAACACATAGTTGTCAGAGCTTTTTTTCATATTCTCAATATTTTCAAAGTTATGCAACCTCTTCGTTTCAGCGCATTTTTTTTTCAAAAAATCATAACTCCGGTTACGTTGGTCATAGGGAGATTGACTTGGGCTCATTTTATTCGCAAAAGAGTATAGTTTTTAGAAAAAAATAGGGTATTGCGATTTTCGATCGCTCAACATAAAATTATCTCCATTTCCCGAAACAATTAGAGATTGCGGAGAAATACATTTTTTTTAATTTGTAAAAAATCACAGACGTAGGTGTGTGTATTCTCTCAGTTCTGTGTAAATTTTAGAGTGGGAGAGCCAACCGTTTTTATTTACGACCATGAATAAGTATTTCGTTGCTGAGTACACGGTGAAAATAAAAATAGTTTGACTCAAGAAATCGGTTACTTGGATATTATCGAGTAAATACTTACTACGGTCAAATGATGTTTACTTGATTCTAATGAATATTTACTTGTGAATGAAAAATAAGCTACCCATATGCCAGCCTTCGAACTTCCCGATTCTTTGCGTGTTCGAAAAGATATTATCAATCAATTTGAATTTTAGGAAATGAAAGGACAGATTTGTGATCAACAACCCGAAAACTCTTCGGGTAATAATTTTCATTCAAATCCGAACGGTTTTTTCTCAAGATATCGTCAATTTTCATTTATTATAAAAAGTACTGATTGTGCACCGATCACATGTACCAAAAGCCAAATAATTAGTTCTGAGTTTGGAAAAGTCGCCTTGATTGAGCCCAATCACATCAAAATCCGGGTACTCGTACTCGAGATATTGTCTAGACAAAAATTTGATCACATACACGCATACATTCATACACACACACACCCAAGGCATGCGAATGAAA